>JAKTWU010000329.1:0-13796 GCA_030582435.1 Taiozyma onychis
ATCACTATACTGTTTCTATCCCTATTGAGGTAATTTCCGACCGAGTTCCGACTCAAAACGAGGAAAATTATGGGGTAGCGAACAACAAGAGATTGGTCAAAACCAACACTTTAAAGAACATCTTTGGTAAAGCTCCCGAAAAGATGCCTACTGCTGCTACTGCCTTTGCCGAAGTCACCAAGAGAAGTTTGAGTGATGCGGAGCTCAGAAGACGAGTTTTGAACTTGTACAGAAAGTATATCAGACATGCTGGCACTTTCATTGAACTATACGAATTGGACTTGCCTGTCGCTACAGTCAGAACCAAGATCAGACAAGAGTTCGAGAGACATAGATTCGAGAAGGACATCAACATCAACAACATCTTATATGCCAAGTCCCAGATGGAATTCCAAGAATTGATCAACTTCTGGAAGCAAACCCCACATGTTATGCGCTACTTCGAGGGCACTGATAGTGTGAAATTCAACGACACAGATCCTCAATTAGCCGACACTTTTGTAAACAAGTTCTTGAAAGGTCACACCTGAACGCTTGCTTACTCCTATTTAATATATCTATCCCTATTTATTCTTATTTATTACAATATACGAGATCTCACAATGAAATCTAAGAAACGAAAATGTATCCAATCTATAAAAAGTAAAACAGTATGCAAAACACGAACAAAAAAAAAGCTTCTAGTCTATAATTCTATTGTAAAAGCTTGAGGTGATAATAACCAAATTGAAAACAATATTTGTATTCTCTCCCCCCTAGAACAAACCTTCGATATCGCCATTTTCATCGACTTCAACGTTCATGTAACCAGCGTGGGTTGGTAGACCTGGAATGGTTTGAATTTCATCAGCCAAGGCATATAAGTAGCCGGCACCAATTGAGGCTCTGATATCTCTGATTGGAAATTCAAAACCTTCTGGAACACCTTTCAAGTTGGCGTCATGTGATAAAGAGTATTGAGTTTTAGCGATACAAATTGGTAAGTTACCAAAACCTTGTTCAGTGTAGGTTTTGATCTTAGCAGCAGCTTGCTCAGAAACCTTGATACCTTTACCATTGTATAATTTAGTAACAATAGAGTTCAACTTACCTTCCACAGTGTCATTGACATCATATAAGAATTTGAAATTTTCTGGTTTTGAATGTTTAACAGATTCAACTACAGCTTTAGCAAGCTCAACAGCACCAGCACCACCTTTACCCCAGTGGTTGGATTCCACTGCGTCTAGTGCACCAGCTTCCTTAGCCAATTTCTTGACCAAATCCAATTCAGCTTGAGTGTCATCTTTAAATTGGTTCACGGCAACAACAACATTGACACCAAATTGTTTAACATTTTGTATTTGTTTAGCTAAGTTAGAAACACCCTTTCTAACCAATTCTAGGTTTTCCTCAGTGTATTCCTTTGGTAACGATTGACCTGGTTTGACATTTGGAGCACCACCATGTAGTTTCAAAGCTCTGATTGTGGCAACCAAGACAACGGTGTCTGGATGGAAACCTGATGAGCGACATTTGATGTCTAAGAATCTTTCACCACCCATTGTGAAGTCAAAACCGGCTTCAGTGACGACAAAACCTTTATGTTGAGGGTCAGTTGGATATTTACCAACTAGTTTCAAAGCCAATTTATCAGCAATGACAGAAGAGGCGCCGATGGAAATGTTAGCGAATGGGCCAGCATGGATCAAGACAGGAGAACCTTCCAAAGTTTGCATCAAAGTTGGCTTAACAGCGTCTTTTAATAGAGCACTGATGGCACCAGCAGCACCCAAGTCATCAACAGTGATTGGCTCATTTTCGTAGTTTGAACCAATGACAATCTTACCAACTCTTTGTTTCAAATCTGACAAGTCCTTGGATAGAGCCAAGATGGCCATCAATTCAGAGGCAACAGTGATATCGAAGCCGGTTTGTCTAGTGATACCCTTTTCAGTAGGAGCTTGGCCAATGGTGACTTGACGCAAGAATCTATCATTGACATCAACAACACGTTTGATAGTAATGGTGTCTGGGTTGATGTTCAATCTAGCAAACTTCTTGATTTCTTCTGGAGTCAAATCATCAGGGTTAGTCTTGCTGATACCTAGCTTAGCCAATCTGTTCAACATTGGTTTAGTGAAGGTTCTGGTACCTTTTTTAACAGGGACCAATCTCTTGTAAAAAGTTTCATCTTTCTTTTGAGTAATTTCATGGAAGACCCTAGTATCAATGGCAGCGGCTAACAAATTATTGGCAGCACCAATAGCGTGGATATCCCCAGTCAAATGCATGTTGAATTCATCCATTGGGATAACCTGAGCATAACCACCCCCGGCAGCGCCACCTTTAACACCAAAGGTTGGACCCATGGATGGCTGTCTGACGTTAGCAATAGCTGGAATGTTTAAGTGAGCAGATAAAGCTTGAACTAAACCCATAGTTGTTGTAGATTTACCTTCACCGAGTGGAGTTGGAGTGATACCAGCGACAAGGACATAATGGCCATCTTCGCGCTCTTTGATACGCTCATAAGCATCCAAGTTGATCTTAGCTTTGTAGTGGCCAAAAAGTTCAAGTTCAGATTCTTTCAATTTCAATTCAGCGGCTAGATCTTTAACCAATTTTGGAGTTTGTGCTCTTGAGATTTCGATATCTGATGGGACAGGTTCTTGTAGTTTCAATGGCAATGACTCAAAGGATGGCATTTCGTGGTCTTGTTTTAGTCTGGCATCAGCAGCAGCAATAACATTTTGACATAGCATGGCAACGGTCATTGGACCAACACCACCTGGAACTGGGGTAATGAAAGAAGTCTTGTGTTTACAACTTTCGAAATCAGCATCACCAACTAGTTTTAAACCAGACTTTTTAGTTTTATCTTCAATGTAGTTGATACCAACATCAATAACAATGGCACCTTCTTTCAACCAGTCACCTTTAACAAAGTTTGGTTTACCAATAGCAGCGACGATAATATCAGCATTTCTAACGACTTCCGGTATATTTTGGGTTCTTGAATGACAGATTGTGACAGTGGCATTAGCCTTTTGTAGTAAAGTGGCAACTGGGAAACCAACAATATCAGATCTACCCAAAACCACGGCATTTTTACCGTTTAGATCAACACCTGATTCTTCCAAGAGTTTCATACACCCGTTTGGAGTACATGGAATGAATTTAGGTTGACCACCTCTTTTTGACAATTCACCGATATTGAAGCGGCCAAACCCGTCAACATCTTTATCATCACAAACAGCATTGGTGATTTTGGTTTCGTTCAAATGTTTTGGTAAAGGTAGTTGTATTAGCAAACCGTGAATTGAGTCATCTTGGTTGACTTGTTCGATCTTGTTCAGTAGTTCAAACTCACTAATGTCCTCGTCAAACTTCTCAATAATACAGTTGATACCTGACTCTTTGGAGGCTTTAAGTTTCATATTAACATAAGTGGAAGAGTCTGGTCTAGCACCAACTTGGATGATTTTCAAAGTTGGGTTGTAGTGTGGGTACTGAAGTCTAGTTTGTTCAATCTTATTGAAAGCATCAGTTCTGATATTTTTGGCAATTTTTGTACCCGACAGAGTGGTGAAAAGTCTAGCTTGCCTGCTCAGCATGTGGCTGTGAGGAAGAAGAAGTCTAAGCATGGTCGGTAGAGGACTTGAAGACACTGAAAGAAGCAGCTTGAACGGTCTAACGTATCAACAAGTCATAAAAAAACTTCAAGATCCACTGCCCGTACCAGAAGAGCAGAGATGAGCTGTTGACTCCGAATATTTTCGCGGGTGAACTTTTGTTTGACTCCATAGTCGCGAATAGGTTTTATATGTTTGGCTCTCATTGATTGAAGGTTTGGTGTCTGACACAAAACACTCATCGGTCACCCACCAAAGTGCCACATAGAGGTTATGATTGAAGACAACTACTGTGACATCTACAAGAATCCATCCGTCTCAACGTTTGGCTTTTCAGTGCTCATCACTGTAGGTATTGCCCTCTCATACCTCCCTCAATACTTTGACATCTACAGAACAAGGAGCTCCATTGGTATTGCCCCAACATTCTTACTTCTTATCTCCATTGCCGCTGTCTCAGCCACTACCAATCTTGTTCTGCTTTCATACTTCTCAGTGCCGTGCTGCTCGGTTATTTCTGGCTTTGAATGCTTGAACTCTCAGATGTCATTGATCCAAGTGGGGACCCAAGGTGCATGTACCCTGTTGATAACGTGGTTCTGTGTCCATTACACAGATGAATCCAAACACGAGCCAAAATCAGAGCGAGAAAAGCTTGTCAAAGTTTGGAGCTGGATCTTAATCTACGTGGCAGCAGCAGCCGTTACTATTGTTGTAGGGTACGTTGTGGGTTCATCCAAGTTCATCCTAGGCTTTGCTAAATTCTTGGGTTTGTTCTCGACTACTCTGACGATTGTCCAATATCTACCACAGTTATACACTACATATAGGCTGAAGTCCCATGGTGTTCTTTCTATTGCCATGATGGCTATTCAAACCCCGGGTGGGTTCGTCTGGACTACCACTTTGATGTTGAAGCCAGGTGCTGACTGGAGTAGTTGGTTACCATACTTGACTGCTGCCATCTTTCAAGGGCTGTTATTGATACTCTGTGTCTATTATACCTATTTTGGCACTCCGGTCCCGCTGTTAATTGACGATGTTGAAACCTCCGCCGATTACCAATCTACAGCATAATACTAAACGCCCATGATTAAACGCCCATGAATGATATATGATGATGCATTTCTCTATGCTAATTTACACACTGATGGTCTTCCAGATATTCAAACCGTCGGTACCAGTACTGACTAAAGCACCCGGTATTTGTTTGTGCCATTTAACATCTTTGACGTCCTTTTGCCAATGGACGAATAATAATTGCGGTGGAATTTCTTCTAATTCTTGAGTTTCTGATTTTTGTTGTTTAACTTCTTCATCATCTGCTTCAACTGATAAATCCCACAAAGTAACAGTGTTATCTTCAGATGAAACAGCAATGATAGATTCGTCCAATGGGTTAAAACTAATAGAAGTGATAGCACTCTTATGGAAATCGTATTGAGCAACTGGAGATGGCTGTTGACCTGGTTTGAAGTTACGTAGATCCCAGATACCCCATTTACCAGCATCATCACCTGAAGCTAATAGATAGTTGATCTTTTCTGACCACGAAATGACATTGATATCAGTGTTAGAACCAACAACTGATAGAGCTGGTCTATGTTTCTTTGATCTAGTATCCCAGATTCTGATATAACCATCGGTACCAGCAGTGGCAAAGACAGTTTGTTCAGCCTTAGACCATTGGATATCTTCAATAGATTCGTTGTTGTCAACAGTGAATGGGGTCTTGTCTGTTATCCATTTTGAGGAGGTTCTGTTTGTTAAATAGACTCTACCGGAACAATCACCCGATAGTAATGAGCCAGTATTAATTAATGGGGACCAGTCTAAACCATAACCTTCAACGTTGCCGTGGTTCTTGATTGTGTGGATTGGTCTTTTGGCAGTTTTCGGAATTGTGTAACCTGGTGAATCAAACGATTTGTATTGTGAGCTTATGTCATAGATCAAGACTTCACCGTTCTCGCTTGAAGTGGCAGTGAAGTACTCCCCAGTTTGACCACCATGTGGGGACACTCTTAATCTGTTGGTTGTGTCTTTTAACTGTAAGGTTTCACTTTCCATGATTGGGTCACCTTCGAAATCATCTTCATCATCTTCATCTTCATCATCCTCGTCGTCATCTTTAACAAGGGTCTTAGCCAGCTGGCTCAATTTTAGGACGATTAATTCATTATCTTTCTTCTTTTCAGCTTGGGTAGCTGTAGCAACATATAATGAAGCTGGATAGTTTCTTCTTTCATCGCCTAGATGATCAGGCAGAACGTCTAGAGTTAGACATGGCCATGGCATGTTGACGTTGTGTAGCATTTCATAGACAGAAGGATCGGCTTCCAAGACTTCATGTGGACCTAGTGGTCTTGACTTGTGTGGCAGATATAATGAGCTTTCTTGAGCTTGTTCTGACTCCTCATCCTTTTTAATGATATCTTCAGCATCTTCAATCTTTTCATCATCTTCATCTTCACCAGCGGAGTCTATCTGAACAACATCGTCTTCACTTTCATATTCATCACTGTATGGATCTTCGAATTCACCCATTTCAATATCATCACCGGTTTGATCTTGGTTACCGTTAGAGATTGGGACTGCATTTTCACCAGTTTTGGCAGCAGTGTTTCTTTCGGAAGATCCCACTTCTTCAGCTGCTCTCTTGGACATGACTAGAAACGAATTCAGATAGCAATTGAAGTAATTGAAATTCTACTTGTTAAGTGAGCTCATCTCCAGAGAAAAAAAATTTATTAAAAAAAGAAAAAAAAAAGATAATTCTCACAAACATCACCTGATCAATCACGTGATAATATTTGATTACATAAGCTTGGACGACAATCTCGAAATTTTGTTGACACGATGTACACACAACTTCTAGCACTTCCCAAAGTGTAAACAGAAGAAATTCCTCCTACTTCAGCTCCATTTTGTACAGACCAAGACCGCCAATGTCAACACTTGGTCCCCAGAGCATCCAAGACAGAACGTCCGAGTTCCAGCAATGTGTGATAACCTTCAACAAAAGAGCTAAGACACAAAATCAACCGCAGGCGCAGCCGGCCATTAAGAAGTCAGAGTTCCAACTGAGGGCCTCCAAGATCGCCAAAGACATTTCACACACATCAGATCTACTAAGTAAGCTTGCGTTGTTAGCCAAGAGCAAGTCCCCCTTCGACGACAAGCCTATTGAGATTTCAGAATTGACATATGTGATCAAGCAGGATATCATCAAGATTGAGAAGAATTTGAAGAACTTGCAAGACTACATCAAGACTGGTGTTGATGGACACAATGAAGAGCTAAAGACAAACTCAAGGAACATTGTACAATTGCTAAATACCAAGATGAAGAATGTTAGTGGTAATTTCAAAGAAGTCCTAGAAACCAGACAGAAGAATGAACTTGAGAACAAATCGAGAAAGGAGAGATTTATGTCAAGTATACAGAGCAGCACTGGCCAAATTGCTATCAGTGGCTCACAAAAAGTAACAGACAACCCATTCCTAATGGAACCATCCAATAGCGATAGCGCCAATTCTGCATTACTATCATTACCTCAAGATCAACAACTACAACTATTAGAGGAACAATCGTCACAATATCTACAAGAGCGTAACATGGCTGTGGAAACCATTGAATCCACAATTAATGAAGTTGGTAACTTATTTCAACAACTAGCCACCATGGTGAATGAACAAAGTGAAGTCATCCAAAGAATCGATCAAAATGTTGAAGATATCGAGCTTAACATACATGGTGCCCAGAGAGAACTATTAAAATACTTTGCCAGTGTGAGTAGTAATAGATGGCTATTCTTGAAGGTTTTTGGTGTCTTGCTAGTGTTCTTCATGCTATGGATTCTGGTCAACTAATATCACTACGCTAATGCTACAAACCATACAATCACTGTAGTGTCTACGTCAGCTCCAGTCGTTTCCAAAATTTACATTTATTCATATCATGGCCTAGTAATTATGCAGTAGGCTCTAACAACAAAACACCTCATAGTCAGTTGCGACTTCAATTAAGATGACACCGAAACAAAACAGTGATACAAAAAGAGGCAGATCAGCCCTGTTAAAGGATACTAACTGGCGCAGCCCAAAACAAATTCCCTAGGGTTGTCATTATAGACCCATTTCAGCTTGTAGAGCCTTGAGAGCCTTTTCGTCTTCGTCCTCTTCTTCTTCCTCTTGCTTATCATCCCTAATGCTTGTATTTGGAGCATCTGGCAGCTTAACCTGTGGAGCACTGTAGGATTGTTTGTTTCCGCTGTTCAATAGTTTGTCGTCGACTTCTTCCTGCTGTAGAGCCTCTAGTTCTTCTTCTAATTCATCTTCATCAATACCATCAACTGGGTAAGATCTTGAAATGGCGTCACTGATTTCTTCGCCCAGTTCTTGCTGTTCTCTGATTTCGTCCATCGTTTGATCGACTTTATCAACATTTATACCACCGTGAATTTGCTTCATGGCCTTAGTACCTTGCTTCATGGCCTTCATAGTTTCCAAGTTCAAGTTGGCATCTTCAATTGAGCGTAATTGGTTCTCCAAAGCGTCTATTTGAGCAATGAGTTTAGTGGCCTGGTTGTCCAGCAGTTTCTTTCTCTTCAAGGCGTTCTTGGCTTTGGTCTTATCAGTCGATATGAACTTTCTTGCGAGGGCATCTTGCTCGTCAATTTGTGTGTATAAGTGTGATTGTTTCTTGTTGAGCATATTGATCTGTTCTCTGAGGCCGATGATGGCCTTTTTTGGAGCATCTTTACTGTTGGAGCCGTTAGCACCGAACAGGTAGGACCACATCGCGAGTTGATTGTGATTTGAATGTGTGATTTGTTATCAGTGGAAGGAGGTTATTGCCATTAAAAGAGCTTAATTTTTGGTGCAAAAAAGGATCGCGTGGTGTGCGGATGTTTTGAAAGATGTTCTGGTTATGAACCTTTCTTTTTCCAGAAAGTTCCAGATAAGGAAAGTGTTTTTTTTTTTTTTCCTACATTTTTTAAAAGTAACATAAATTTTTCACTTTGTTTCAGAGGCTCAATCAGATTGTGGCACATTCAAAGTCGTTCGGAGGTGGTCTATATAAAGGAGAATGCTTAGAACACTCAGCCGAAGATCCCTTTCCAGTCGGTCTAGACTATTGACCTCTATGAAGCAGAGATCAACCTCTACCTTCACGTCATCGCACCCATCTTCAAGAGGTGACATCGCGAACCTAGCCATCAATGAGCTGAAGAAGATCACTGCCCAAGCGGCGAGTGAGGAGACAAGATCGCCAGGGAGAAGAGCCAAGACCCCACAACTGAATCATGACGAGCTTCTTGCTGGTACATACTCTTCCTCTTATGATGGTATCCTACGTCAGACGAACACTGGTGAAATCCTACGTCTTTGGTCATTACTAGAAGTTTGCCTAGAATCAGAACAGTATGAAAGAGCATTAACCATCCTAGATACCCTAAACCCCCTTGCCAAAGAAGACAGACTTGAATTTGTTGATGACTTGAACGGATACCTACAGAAATGGTCCCAGAGGGCCTCTTTGAAAGAACTGCAGAAATTTGTCTCTAAGTGGGAAGATAAGTACGATGTGACACCAAATGCAAAGACTTTATCAATTCTTGTGAACTCAACACTGAATGCAGGTAATGATCCAGCTCCACTATTGGACCCATATGTCTCTAATGGAGGTAACTTGAGATGGGTGTTTTCTAACCTTGAAGTGCTTGGTGTTAAGAACTTGACCCAGTTGGTTCATGATTACAAATATGACATCAACCTGATCCCAGAAGAGTACAGAAATCTTATTGATTCATACAGCGCTGAGAACCAAAAGGCTGCTGAAGGTGATGAATCACCAGTTGAATCCGAACTAGACACATTTGATAGCATCACTGACCTACCGCCATCGTTGGCCAACGGTGCCACTGACTTGAAACCAGTGGATACTTTTGGTATGAAGGTCATTAGACACACTTTGATGGGTCTGAAACCGCATCTTAATGACAAACTGATCGAGAACTTAGATGGTGATCTTACAGGAAAATTTGACTTCTTAATGACAGAGCAAAAGGGTGGTATGAACTTTTTTGAGATCTATAAGTCATTGCCAGAGAATCTACAGGAAGAGTTCGAGAGTGCCTTGGATGACTTCAACCAACAGAGACAAAGACAACTAGAGAACAGAGCTATCTTGGCCGCGCAAGAAAGATGGAAACATGACTATGAAGAACTGAAATCAAAAGGTAGCCTGAGTTTGTCAAAGAACTTGAACGCCACTCTATGGAAATGGTCCGAAGGTTTCCTACCACTAATTGAAGAAGAAATTCAACTTTGCCAGAACATTGATAAAGTTGATACCTCAAAGTTGAACAAAGCCCAGCTTGCTCAACACAAAGAAAGAGCCAAATATGCACCATTTTTCAGTTTACTACCAGCCAAGAAGATGTCAGCCATCACCATCTTGGAACTATTGAAATTGAACTCCACCAATGGTGTTGTTGAAGGTATGAGAACTGCCAGAGCTGTTGTCGCTGTTTCCAATGCACTAGAACTTGAATTCAGATCTGAACAACTTTTGAAATCTGAGAACGCCGTGTTCAAAGATATGAAGAATACCAACAACTTGAAAAAGTATGCACAATCACTAACAGCGTTCAAGTCCGACAAACTATCAGATTGGAAGTTTATCTGGCCGCATGATATTAAAGTCAAGATTGGTTCATTGCTGATCTCAATCCTGATGCATGTTGCCACTGTCAAAGTGGAAGGTGTTGATCCAATCACCAAGAAGAAAGTTTTCGGTGAAGCCCCAGCTTTCTACCACAGTTACCAATACCAAAACAGTGTCAAAGTTGGAATTCTAAAAGTCCACAGATCTATTGGTTCTCAATTATCGGCCGATAGTCTAGTTGGTACTGTTCAACCTCAACTCTTACCAATGCTCGTGAAGCCACGTCCTTGGACATCTTGGAATAGAGGTGGCTATTTGTATTCTCAAGGTTACTTGATCAGATCAAGAGATGCTCCAGAACAAATGGCTTACTTGAAAGCCTCAAGTGACAAATTGGGTCAAGTTTACAAAGGTTTGAATGTGCTGGGTGAAACTGCATGGACTGTGAATGAACGTGTTTTCAAAATCATGACCCATTACTGGAACAAAGGGGAAGAGTTCTTGGATATTCCACCAGTGGTTGAAGAATTGACATTACCTGAATCTCCACCGAGAAACTCAGATCCTTCAGAGATCTTTGAATGGAAAAAGAAGTGTGAGAAGCTAACTAACGAGTTCAACAATAACAGATCAGTTAGATGTGATTCCAATTATAAATTGGAAATTGCCAGAGCTTTCCTCGGTGAAAAGATGTATTTCCCACATAACTTAGATTTCAGAGGTCGTGCTTATCCGTTGTCACCAAATTTGAACCATCTGGGTAATGATCTGTCGAGAGGTTTGTTAATCTTTTGGAAAGGAAAGAAACTAGGACCACATGGCTTAGGCTGGTTGAAAGTTCATTTGTCCAACTTGTTCGGTATTGACAAGGCTCCACTGCATGAGCGTATCGAATTTACCAATTCCAACATTGATAAAATTTTCAAAACAGCCGAAGATCCAATTGCCTACAGTGAATGGTGGGTTTCTGCTGACAAACCATGGCAAGCTTTGGCTACGATCTATGAACTAGCTGACGCTTTGAGACACCCAAATCCAGAAGAGTTCATTTCAAGACAGCCAGTACATCAAGATGGTACTTGTAACGGCCTGCAACATTATGCTGCTTTAGGTGGTGATGTTGAAGGTGCTAAGCAAGTTAACTTGGCTCCAGCTGATAGACCTCAAGATGTTTACACCTATGTTGCCAATTTGGTCGTCAAGAGACTGGAGAAGGCTGCTGCCGAAGGTGATGAATACGCTCAAATCTTGAAAGATAAGATCAAGAGAAAGATTGTGAAACAAACAGTGATGACTAATGTTTATGGTGTCACTTACATTGGTGCCACTGCTCAAATTGACAAGCAACTGGCTGATGTCTTCCCAGGGGAAGATACCTACTTATACTCTGTCTATTTGACCAAGCATGTGTTTGCTTGTATCAGAGAGTTATTTCAAGGTGCCCATTTGATTCAAGATTGGTTGGCTGTTTGTGCTAAATTGATCTCATCGTCAGTTAGAATTGATTTGGATTCCAAGCAATTGTCTAAAGGTGATGCTCCTCCGTTCATGTCCAGTGTCATTTGGACCACCCCATTGAACTTACCAATTGTTCAACCATACCGTGCTGTCAAAAGAAAGCAGATTTCCACCAACTTACAGACTATTTACATCAGTGATCCTTTTGCCATGAACCCAGTTGATCCAAGAAAGCAAATGGCTGCTTTCCCACCGAACTATATCCATTCATTAGATGCCACCCATATGTTGATGAGTGCTATTGCCTGTTACGATGCCGGCATCCAATTTGCCTCTGTCCATGACTCTTACTGGACTCATGCCGGTGATGTTGATATCATGAATGAGAAGCTAAGAAATGAGTTCATCAAGCTACATGAAGTTGATTTGATTCAAAGTTTAAAAGAAGAATTTGATCAACGTTACAGGGGGTTCCTACGTATTGTCAAGATTCCAAAGTCATCAGAGTTTGCTAAGAGAGTCTTGGAAAAAAGAAAAGAACTTTCCAAGGAATTGAACAGAAAAGTCACATTTAGTGATGAGATCTTCTTAGAGAGAAAGAGACAAACTTTGTTGAACAGTGAAGATCCGGAAGAAGTCCAGCAAGGTAGAGAGATGGTGACTACCGTCAGTTTGTTAGAAAGCGCAGATTTTGATGCCATAACTAAACAAGCTGCCAAGAAGAGAGGGAGAAAGTCTAAAGCTGATAAAGAGTTAGCAGAGATTCAAAAGGCTGAAGAGATGAAGTTGACGGAAGAAGTTGATATGTTGGGTCAAGAAATTGAAGGTGTCAGTGATATTGAGGCCTCTGGTGAAGTTGAGGAAGAAGAGGTCCTGAAGAAAAAGAGCAACACTGAGATTCGTATCCTGGCTCCTCTGAGATTACCAGAGATCCCACCAAAGGGTGAATTTGATGTCCAAGAATTGAGAAATAGTCAATATTTCTTTTCATGAATGACGTTTATTACAACAGATGACTTTTAATGAGATAGAATTTAATGAAACAGCTGTACATAGATATACAAACTTGATTACATAGTGGTGATCTTTGATTGCCTCAACGTGGGTTACAATGTCATTGCATTTTGGATTAACAAGACTGAACGTAGTGTTTATTATCGTCTATGTAACATCATCTGTGAACTGCGTGTGTACTGGGTGTTTGGTGCGTTAATTAGTGAGCTGAATTATATGATCTTTCCCTGTTGTTTAAAATTATCAATTAATTGACTTAGTGGTTCTAGCTCAGTCTCATCAATCAGATCAAACTCCTTGATAAATGAGATGAAATGTGCAAAGAATGAATTCCAGTGGGCTTCTAAACTCAAGTTCAGGATCTTATCAAAATGGTTATAATACATATGGGCAAAGATTCTGAACATCTGTCTAACGATGTTTTTAACAACCTTTTGGAAATTAGCAGGAAATGGGACGCCGGACTTTGTAGGGAACAGCACCTGGTCATTAATCTTGTTACTTATCCAGCTGAGCACGTATTCGATATATTGGTTTGCAGGAAGTTGAACATTCTTACCGTTGGAATCAACCCATAAATAATCTGTGTTTGGGCCAGCATTCATAGTAGGGAATAGTTCCGGCTTTATTGAATCAGCAATGACACCATAGAACTGATTCAGGTTGTTGTATAATTCGAAAATATTCTGCGCTATCCATTCATTCTGGTCAACATATTTAGGTAATTGGACAATAGTCTTGAAAGACCCTTTGACTAGTGCAGTGCGAACGAAAGGTTCCGAAAGAAATAGTGGAATTGGCTGTGCTGTCAGCTGTTGCTGTGACTGTAAATTATTTATATATTGCTGTGATTGCTGGTTTTGATGGCGAGAGGGTTGATTTTTGACAGGGGACTGTGATCTTCTCAGAGATAGATGTGACCCATTGGTGTTGGAGTATATGGATGCTTGGTCTTTTGTTTGTTTGCTCTTCTTGGAGCTTCTACCGAAGCCAGATCTGCAGGAGTTGTTAGTATATGTATCATACAGCGTACATGAT
>JAKTWU010000330.1:7057-24080 GCA_030582435.1 Taiozyma onychis
CTAAGCACAGGCTGTTGTGCACATGTCCTTAACAAAATTTGGTCAGGGCTCAGACCCAACAAGAATCAATAGGGTGAGCTCTGTGGCCTTCTGCAACCACTGTCCGACAGATCGACTAGAACTCAAAAGCCTGGTCTTAAATCTTAAGGGACTAACTTCTTATTGGGTCATGCAGGGCGTGAACCTTATCCAAAAAAATACTTTAGCAGATTCGATAGCATACTAATTGAAAGAATTTGAAATGATTGACATCAAACGCATGTATACGATCTGCAAGTAATAAACGCTCCAGCTACAAGCAGTATCCAGCTTTTTAGGCTACGAGCTTTGGCCGAGGTGGCCACCCGACCTGATCTCAGAAGCTTGATTTCAGTAAAATAAGCCAAGGCAAGTATGCTGCTTGGAACTTTGGTTTTTGCCGAATTAGGCTAGGTACTGAATAAAAGTAAACAACAAGAACAAGGATGGCTGTGAACTACGTCAGTATTACAAGTTAGAGTTCGTAACAAGTATATATTTTTGAAACATAGGGGGAAATATGTGAAACAAAATGATCAGGATCCTAAGAACAGGACCATCTGATTTCTTCATTTAGAAAAGAATTATAATGATAGTCAAAAAGAGAAAAACGAAAGGGAACAGAGTTCAATAAATTTTTTAAACTTGAACATTGCTTGAGTATTCACCGGCAACGTTACCAGGGGTGTTGTAGGAACAGATGGTGTACTGTCTCCAGATGTTGTCACATGTCTTGATGGCACAACCTAATTGAGTGGTTGCTTTCCAGACGACTTGGGTGAAATGGGAAGCAGTTGGGTTGGAGGCATCGTAGTCGGAGATCTCGTTGTACCAAGCGTCAACAGCACTAGTACCAGTGTAACCAGCACCTAAGTTTTCGCCGTATGGACCTCCAGAGTGAACCAAGCTACCGGAGCAGTCATAAGCATCAGCGTAGTTTTGTGCGTAACTGGCTAATTCAGAAGACCATGTTAAAGCATCTGCCCCGTGTTTGGCACGGTAGTCATTATGGACCTTTAAGAATGAAGCAGAAACATCATCGGTAGATGAAGAGTCATCAGAAGAAGTGGTGGTTTGTTGTTGGGTCGTTGGGGATGGTTTTTCAGAGGTGGAGGTGGTGGAAGCTTCAGCGGTAGTTGGAGCTTGAGTAGACGTGGTGGTTGGAGCAGCAGAAGAAGATTGGAAGGTAGTGGCGGCGGATGGTGTTGTCTGGGCTTGTTCCAAGGTGGTAGTTGGTTTACTTTCGACTGAGACAGCGGCGGCAGCAGTGGCTGAAGTCGGAGCGACGGCGGCAGATGGTTGAACTGATGGGGTTTGGGTGTAGGTACCGTATGAGGTAGTGGTGACAGTACCGGAGATGATAACGACCTCAGAGACAACGATTTGGACGACGCTATCAACTCTTGGAACAACAACTTCAGCTGAGGAAGATGGGGGTGGAGCAGTGGTGGTGGTAGCTTCACCGGTAACGTACTCGATTTGGGTTTCGTAAACAACAGCAGGAGCAGCTAGAGCAGAGGTGGCTAAGGCCAATAAAGGTAAGGCGAAAGAGTATTTCATTGTAAAGGATTGGTAGTGCTCGTTGGCTTTTGTCTTAAAGAATGGAGTGCCTTAAATATGACACGCGTTTGAATCTGAAAAGAGTGGAAGTTAGCGTGAAAAAGAATGATGAGCTCTAGCAGCAGATAAAGGAATGTCTGTGGCTGTTGTTCTTGAGAAAACTATAAAACTGTGATCTTGTGATGGAGCTGTGATGAAGTTGCAGTATTTTGTTGAAAGGATAAAGCGGGCAGATCTTTGTATTTATATCAGGCTGGCGCTGGAACAGGCCTGGATCTTGGAACTCGTTACGCGCAGCATAAAGCGTACCTTTGTAAAACGTGTATCCATGCATCCTCCTGCACTTTGAACTTTCTTCTCAGTTTATCACACAGGAATGAGAAAGATTTCAGTCTTGCTTGCGTCTCCAGGCAGTCACCTGCATGCATGATGTTGAGTTTTTTCCTGATTTGCAGATTTTATGCCCCCAATTAACCTGGAAACGGTAAAACCACAACACCCCAAAAAACCAAATCTCTTGAAATTTCTTCTCCAAGTAGAGACTTGACGTCTCTTCTGATCTTTGTGTAGGTCATGTAATGGTTACAAGCTCTGTCATCATGGCTCTTCACACGTACGTGAGATATGTCAGGCCGCTCACTGACTGACCGTGGCTCTGTTTTCAAGCTAAAGGTGGTCAGAGCGCTCTCGAGTACGATCATACCAGACTATCACCAGGTGAGATTTACAATGTGAGCGAACACACCGTTAATCAACAAAAAAATCAAGATTCCTCAACAGAGTTACTTTGCCACGGTAGATAGACTTGCTAGCTGGTCCTCTTTCTTCAGCATGAAATGACCATTGCTGCCTCGTACCACGCAGAGCAAGGTGGTTTCGGGGTCTCTTTCAATGTACACCCCTAAAGTTAGAACACCGTATTCTTACTCTACGATAACTCCATCGTTCGTTGCCTAAAAATGAAAACACTTGATCTAGGACAACTCCTTTAATCTAAGTTTTCTTCCTCATTAATTTGCATCATTGTGAAAGAAAACTCTCTCATAGCCAACCGCTTTGATAGGTGCTTATGAGGTACTTAACAACCCCCTCCTTGTACGATACACGAAACATTTTCTGGTTCAACAGTTGGCTAACATTATAAAGGATATGCCGGAGCTCTTTCTTGTCTCTTCTTTTTTTAGTTGAGGTTCGGTGTGAAATCTTTAGGGGCCACCAACCTTCCTTTTTATTATTGTGTCACCAATCCAAACTCTGGGCCCTAACGTTATTGGAAAGAACGATGCAAAGTTGCAACCTCATCCTCGTTTAAGAGATTTTGTATTCTTTGGGGCACTCGAAACTGAGACAGCCTAAACCACCTTAACAAGGTTCGATCAAGTTGCAAACCAACCATAAAACTGGTTAATAGAGTATGGACGCATACAGTCCCACCAATACCACCACCAACTTCTAATCTCTTGCTCTCATTTGACTGAGACAAGACCATGCAGAGAATGATATAAACTCTGAATACATAGCGTATTTGAGTTTCGATAGATCGTCAATGGTTGGAGGCTCGATAGAAGTCCATTGTCTCAACTTAGACTATCGGATGGGAAAAATATGGTGGCCATACGTATGTGGAATGATCCAATGTGTGTTTTCTGGAGCTCAAAGTATCTCGCCTCTGAATTCTGTTTCGAATTTTGCTTGATATATGTCAGTCGAGAATTGATATATATGCATGTCGTTTCCTGTAGCCAATCGCTCATGAAATCTGTAAGTACCTCATACAAGAATGATGTCACTTAGAGAATTTAGAACGTTCTGTTAAATCTTTCAGTATCCAGGCCATTTTGGCAGACGCAGACGCTCGATATCTGAGTTGGTAATCTCTACGCCTTCTGAGCCCAGGACTTGAGGTGCAACCGTTTGATGTGCAACGCGATAAATTTATCAATTTTCCAGCATAAACATGTCGCGCTTTTTTTGCATCATCTCCAGGACAACCACTTCAAGAAACCCTGGCATATAAAAGTTTCAATAGTGTGCGGTTTAAATTTTCTAGACTTGTCTTCTTTAGATACCCAGTCAGAAACAAAGGTACACAGGGAAACACTTTGGTCAAGGCGGTCAAAAAGAAAGAATCCCAATTGGGTTCCAGAGCATAATGAGATCCAAAACCACTTTGGTGATTGCGCTGTACGCTTTAATTGAGATAGCCGCTGAGGAGCTTGTTGGGAGTGCAGTATCTTCTTGTTCAACCTTTGCCCAGATCAATGATCCAATTAGTTTGCAATCATGTGTAGGCTAACTGATACCACTGCCTTATTCAATACACTTTTGTATGGCGGTTTCTAACACCTCTCACAGTCCGCTGATTTTGAACAGTGTTACCTTGAAGGTTTCGATGATCCATATTTGTGTGAAGGGTGTTCCTTGGTTCGAACAGATACCGCTGAGTTTTATGATCAAATAGATGCTGATTGCGCTTGCACCTGCTGCTGGATTCAATATCTACAGAACTACTGCTTTAAACAATTGTGTTCAGAGTCTAATGAACTAAATCGTTTGGTTGAGTTTTCAAGGGGTGTTTGCTCCACAGCTCCCGTCAGAACTAACATAAAACCGTACAGGTCAAACTACTCTGGTAAAGAAGCTGAACTGATTCCGTTGTTTGCTTCAGATAACAATACACTCTACCGTTCTTTGGTTAAGCTTGAAAGGGAAGATCTTTACAATTTGGTTGGTTCTATGTTTGATTTTGACTCCCTAGAAACTGTTAGCGCGCCAATTAGAAGAAGAGATGAAAGCGGCCCTACGACCAAAAGCATTAACAAAGAAGCCCTGAAAATTCCGTTCAGTGATGACGTAAGAACTTTGCTTGAAAGCAAAGAAACCTTGACTTTAGGTCTTGTTCAAGACATCTTTGAGTCTTACATCGACAGACCTCAAGCGTTCTTCGAAGCTGTTGAGTCATTGATCGGTACAGAAAGATTCAAAATCTTCACTGGCGCTTACCAAGAATCTGCAAAAGTCTTGAAGTTTGAACCCCCAGCACCCGAAAATGACAATTACTGCTTGGAATCAGAAGCAAGGTTATTGAACTATGAGTTGACTGCTATCGAAAACCATGAAGCCGTTGTCGAAATCGCAGGATGTTACATGAATGCTCTTGTCCAGTCTATCAAAGCCAATAATTGTCCGTCGAGCCAACATTGCTCTTGCAAATGTTCAGTCGCCAAGGGGTTGACCCAGTGTATCCAGAGCTACGGCAGAGGGTTAGATGATTTGATCTTAATGGGTAAAGAAGACATCAATAACTTTTGCGAAGGCCAGCCAGCTAGAATACTCAAGCCTCTAGATGTTTCACTGCAGCTTCAAAAAGAAGAAGACGTTGAAGATGATTTCAAATTCTTGCACAATTTGAAGTATGTTGCACAGAGTTTGGGCTTCACTCAAGAATTGAGCGATGTGCGTGCCGAATACTTGTGGAGGACTTCAAATGTTGAGACTACAGAGAATCCGGATGCAGTTCAAGCGTCGCTAATCATTGACAAGTGTGACATTGACAGCAAAGTTTTAACAGGTTTCATGCGATTTGATCTTGATAGTTGTGATATTCGTGGTCTTTATTATTGCAAGAACCATTACAAGGGTAACAAATGCAGAACTTATACACAAGAGGAGAACCCATGCAATTCAGCTTGCTGTTTACAGATCAAAATGGCTCAATGTTCTGAAACTCACTGTGCCAATAAGAAGCCAATCAAAGAGTTCAAGACCATTGCCAATCTCGTGTGTGAGAAGTACGCTGATCCGCATGTCACGAATGGTAAACCATTCCCAGAAGCAGACAATCCTTTTGAGTCACCAAATACTAGCATGCCTGAGAAGCCAGGTGAAACAGAAGATAGTGAAAGAGATTGTGGTGAAAGAGAGTTTTCCATCAGACCCGCTCCAACTCGTTCAAATTTGGCCAAAGACTACACCGAGAACAATGATTTTAAGAAGAGAGATGACTTGAGCCCAATTCTTGATATTGAAGCTCAGATTAATTTGGGAGATAATGATGATGATATCAAGAAGAGGTTCGGGAAGTCATTTTGTGAGATAAAGGAGTTCAAGCCTCCATTTGATGACACCTCGTGTGACCATAAAGAAGTGAAAGAATGTATCAAAGAAGGTATCTTGAATTTGAAGGAAGATCCTGAACATTTCTGTCCTTATTGTGTCAATGACAATGCGTATGATGAGTGCCGTTGTGCATGTTGCTTTGGGAAGTATTTCAGTAAAGTCTGCTATGATCCAAATTGCAAGAACTTGAAAGAGAAGTTAAGATATAAGAGATATGTCAAAGAGATTTGCAAGACCAAACCAATCAAGAAATTGTATACTAGAGAATCTTCAGAGATTGATGAACTGCCTTCTCCAGGAAAGGAACGATTCAGAGCCAAGACACACTATGAACCTGATATTGAATCACACCCTGTGAAATTTGACTTGTTTGCTGGTTATGAGGTGAATGAAGTTGATGCTAGAGATTCAAATACGCAAATCGTCGAAACTAAACCTATCAATATCAATGCTGATATGCTAAATAGTATGAAGCTTTCAACTTTGAGAGCCAATAGAATTCACAAGCGCGCACATGAAGATTTGGCTGAAATTGATTATAAGAAGGCCGATTCTGAGCTTGATGAACTATGTTGTGGCAAGGAATTGAGTTCCTATGTTACTATGGTTACTGATGACCACTCATTTGAAAGAGAAAACGGCTTAGACGACTTCGAAGGTTCTGAAGCTGGTGAGTCTGTGAATATCGGTTTTGAAGGTTCAGATGACTACGGATATGATTATGAAGAGTATGAGGATGGTGACTATGATGTCGATGGATTTGGAGAGGATGATATTTGGCAAGAAGACGAGGAACATGAAGATTGGCCTGAAAGTTATGATTCTGAGAGTGATTCTAATTCTGGTGAAGTGCTGTTATTGAAGAGAGACGAAAAGAGTGAAGACAAGACAAAAATGAAAGTCAAGAAGGCTGCTCGTGACAGATTGTTGAAGACACAAGCTTTCACAAAGAAGAAGGTCAACGGCAAAAAGAGACTTCCTTCTACGTTTACCCCTGCTGATAGAAAGTCAAATTCTGACACTTCAGCTGTCAAAACAAATCCATCCGGTAGAACAACTGACATCAAGAGAAAGAAGAAGCTGACAGGTGCTCACCGTTCACAAAGAAAAAAAGCCCCCACAATTACTACAAGAGGTAAATCAGGTAATAGCGGTAAGAAAACTTCAACAGTGCTATACTCCAAGCTGAAGAATGGTAAACAGCAAGGAAGGGGTCTTGAATATTATCAGCTATCAATCCCAGAGCTGAAGGTCGCTCAAGAACCACAAAGCCGTCAAGTTCCTAAACTTTCTAGAAGGTTGGAAATATATAAAAGGGATGTCTTATACAAGAGAGGTCAAGCAGTTGATCATTCTTTTTTAGACAAAGGTGAACCGATTGATGAATCTACCAGCTATATGGCTTCTTCGAAATCCAGATTTTTCAAAACTGTTACAAGAACAAGGACCATTACAAGACCAAAGGTGGATTTCCTTCAATTCGGTTCACCAACGACTACCCCTTGTGTCTCTGATCAAAGCTTTAAGCTGACTGTCACCGCACCTGATGCTTCCCCGTTGCCCATTACAAAGAGTACTACACGCTCACTTACCTTCAATTCAAGCTCAGTGGTTCCATCACCACCCTTCCAGTCTAGCAGTCCTGATTCTTCGACTCCGCCCTGTTCGTCATTATCTAGCCTGCCATCATCCACTTGCACTACCTCATTTTCAACCGCTCATTCAACGTCCACTTCCATTTTCTCATTTCTAACAACTCATACATCATCCAATAAAAATTCAACTACATGCTCTCTGTCGTTTGTCTTTCCCTCAGAAACTATCTTGCCAACTATCACTACTCAGTTCTCCATTATCACAATAACCTCTGAAGTTCCTACCACTTGTACCACTATCAAAACAAGATACAGGCCCACTACTGAGGTTGAGACTGAGTACGAAGGTACACTAACCACTACCGAAACAGTATACGATAAAACCTTATTTGACACTATTGCCAAAACCACGTTGATCAGGCACAAAGATACCACTGTTACAACAGAAACAGAAGAAGTCACAACCACTGAAAAGAAAGTGAAAACCAAGATTGTCCCTTTGGTTACTTTGACTGAATACGAAGAGTCTGATCAAACAGTTACCAAGGTTATAACCGATTATGACACAACTACTGAGACCTGGTACGATGGCGAGAAGCCAACAACAGTAACAACATATGAAGATACTTTGACAACAACTGATTTCAAGTACACGGTTACAAAATTCAAAAAGACGGGTGAAGTCACTCTCACTGAAACTGAAACCGAGACTGAAAGATCTATAATGACAAAATGGTATCCTGAGTACACTGTTACTGATTATGACGAGCTAGTAACAACTACCAAGACGAAATGGTATCCAACAACTGTTGAGGATACAATTACTGCCACAGAAACCGTCACTGTCCCCTCGACAATAATTGTCGGTGGTGGTCGTGCCACTCCTACTGTTGCTGCTGCAAATATCATTGGTAGCATCTTAAATTTGATCGCCCGTGATGTTGAAACTGACCCTGCACTCACTGAAGATCTTGACTACATTGAAGAAATCTATGAAGAGGTTATTGAAGTTGACAAAGATGGCATAGAATTGGAAAGGAGTGTCGATTTTGAGGAAGATAACCTTCAGTATTCAGCTGAGACTGCCTATAGCACTTCCAAGCTTGCCAAATCTGCTCAAGTTATGATACTTACATCCTCACCTAGCTCATA
This sequence comes from Taiozyma onychis, assembly GCA_030582435.1. Lineage (NCBI taxonomy): Eukaryota > Fungi > Ascomycota > Saccharomycetes > Phaffomycetales > Wickerhamomycetaceae > Taiozyma > Taiozyma onychis. The sequence continues at coordinate 15,502 of JAKTWU010000330.1, forward strand.
CAACAAAACTACTTCCAACTCGACCAAAACAAAACGCTCGAGATCCACTAGGGCATTAGAAGGCCCCCAAGTTGGTTATTTGGATTCGTCAAGCCCAAGATTTATCGTTACCAGTCCAACAGTTGTTTGGGCGGTGACTTCTGCTGTTATTGTTCTAGCTTTAGCTGTCATGATGTTAGGTTCAGAAAGTACTCAATTTCGAGAAATCAATTAAATCTTACGGGATTATAGGCTTTCTAGCTTCTATATAAACTTAACCTCTAGATTGAATGTCGATTTGTAGGGCAGACGAAGACGCTTTGACAAGCTTAAAAGCCTTGAGCCTCGAGAAGCAAACACTGATCACACCATTGAAGAACTTAACTAGCAAATTCTACGCTCCTTTTCCAGAAGACGATCTCTAAATAAGCTTTAAGCGATACCATGGTAATACTGACGACTGTGGGGAAGAAGGTCACTTTATGACTCGGACTTAAAAATCCTATTGCCGAAGCTTTCAATGTCCTCCGAGCCCAGGTACGGGTAACCCTCTCCACTATGGTCCTTGGCCGGATTGGGACACATATTAGAGAGTCGCGGGAGACAACGTAACCTAAGAAGCCAATTTCAACGGGAGCTCATCTGACTTGTCAATTTTCAAGGCGCAGGCCCTGGTGACGGCAACTCTGGAGAATGCAGGGCTTGATAACGACAAGGAAGTTCTTTGACAGTGTGGCTAGTGGCGACTTTAAACATAGAAGGGTGACAATTGCAATGAAGCCTACTGAATACGACAGATATGACACTGATTTCTTATTTTCAAGAGAAAATGGCACATTAGAGATCATGGTGTTTAAGAAGACCATAAAGGCGATAACTCAGGAGACACATCCAATCCTTGAAGAATATCTGAGTGATGGTCAAGTTATCCCGGATGAAAATTCCCTTATAAAGCTCTTCTTCGTGACCGCGGGGATGATGCTGGTAACCCATGAACACCACACAATTATTAACATCCATGAAGAAATTGTGTTTAAGATCTTAATTTGCCGTTTACCTGTATATACTGATTTACTCCTAGATACCAAAAAGTTCATTTACAAAGAACTATTCCTAATCCAATCCCTTCTCACTTCAAACAACAACAAACTGAACAAATCCTCGTCATTATGGCACTTGTTCAAAAAGCTGTTTATCTATACCCAAGACAACATCACTCCAGATATAGACTCCGCATTCTTCTTCAACACAGCAATAAAGGCTGCTGAGCTTCACCCTTCTAATTACTACTCGTGGAATTTTGTCACCTTCCTGCTGAACATACTCAAATTGAATGGAAAGTCTAGGATAGTTGGCGAGTATACAGATCAGATCCAAAAGTTTTGTTATTTGCATCAAAGAGATGATGCTGCTTGGAGTTGCTTTACAGAATCACTATGCCTGAGAACCAGTGGACTGAAACAGGCTGCTTACGAATACAACAGGTATGCGAAGAAATCTACAGTGAAATACAATAGTCAAAGATTAGTGCTGCTATTCCCCAGTGCTACCCAAAAGTTGATGGATTTGTCCAAATGGTTATGGGATAAAAGGATTTCAACAGATGCACCATTCCATGCTTTCCAAAAGCTTTCCTTCTATTGTGTGAAGAATTGGGGTGAGAGCAATCTGGTCAAAGGGATGTTTAAACAGATTGAGGTTCATGTTTCACTGTTTGAAAGTTTGAAACTAATACCTGAGAAGATCACTATGACCTTCAGAAATGGCTATTTCTTGACCAACGCTGACTTGTCCAGTGATATGGAGCTCTGTGAATTACTGTCCAACTACTATAATTGGAAAAGACTGCTAAACTACTTTGACACATTCTTGAAGGATGACTATATCCCACAGTCCCCTTAACGATGAGTAGAATACATCTAATTGCACAACATCTACAAGGTTGGAATATTAAGGGTCGGATACCAGATACACCTGACATGTATTCATAGAAAGAACAACGTGATTGAATTGTTTGTGATTAGAAGTGAAAAAAAAAGAATTGAGAACATATTGTAACAGAAGAAGCTGGTTGAAAAAGGACATGATAATACAACGATAAGTAGATAGATCAAGTGGTTTTTTCAGATACCAGCAACTTTTTAAACGCCGGGATCTCAAATTCAGGAGTGAAGTTTTGGCCAGGCAAGATCGGAACGGTCTCTAAGATCAATCTAGTCTTTGATTCTGGATCAAGGTCGTTGGGAATGTGTCTGTACAGTTTATATTCCAGGCCATCAATCAATGATTCTTTATCCTTTTGTTCTTGAAACAGTTTTGGATGAAACTCCACACCGTCAACGATTCTTTTTTGTCTTAGTTCTCTTTGAGAATCTTCAACTTTGAACTTTTCATTAGTGGCGACCTCGTGGTTTCTTTGACCCAAGGCATCAGTAACATGCTTCCATAGTTTTCTTGATTCGTATTCCCCTTGCTCTTCTAATGGTCTCACTTTTGGTGGGGATGGATTTGTAGCGGTGACGTCTAAGAAGTTTGACTTTTTACCAGTTTTCAAATCTTTAATTTCAAGAACGCCATTCCATTTACCTGAGATCAAGTATAGCTCCTTCCCATTCTTGTCAACAACAGTACCTTCAATAGCATCATACGTACCAGAGATGAAACCTTTTGTCTTGAATTCAATGTCGATGGAATAACCATTAGTTGGACACTTGATTAACATGTGATCTCCCAGCTCTATTCTCATCTTACCAAACAAAATACCTCTGGCATACATGTTTGGTTGTGTTAATGTGTACTTCTCAGGCTTACCCTCTCCGTCTTTGATGTCCAAGAATTGTAAAACTGTTATACCGTTCATCATTGCAGCTGTAGAGTTCCCAAGGAATCTTGATTGTGGGACAACGGAACCATCAATTCTAACGTGAGACTCTGGGATCATGTAAAAATAGGCAGATTTTGGAGGATGATGAGATGTTTGTTCGGAGATGTAGTAAGCCTGTTGACCATTTGGTAAGTCCCAATAACTTGTAAAGAACTCACCTAGGACTGGGTTTAATGGTTTCTTAACGGCCTTTGGGGCAATATGCCAGCCTGATAGGTAGAATTTGACAACTTTTAGGAATCTTTCGAGTTCATCCTTTTCGCTGTGAGCCTCAAGTAGCAAGTCAGGTTGTTGTAGTTGGTTAGTGATTCTCTCTAACATGGACTTTCTCTCCAAGATAAAAGTAGGCAATGTTATTCTGGACAAATCACAGCCGGGTCTCAATTGGGAGATGATCCCCATCAATATACTCTGGCCTTGGTCATCGACTTCGTCAATATCTTCAGGAGCTTGCCCAGACCCAGAAGCGGATGTGCCCATAACAGTGGAACTTGCTGGAGGAGATGGGGAAGACTTGTGAGCGGGATCAACCAGTTTTTGTTTCAATTTAGACAATGACATGATTCAATGAAGTGCGTTTGAGACAATTGGTGATATTTCCAATGGTGAACTTAATTCTCCAGTTTAGTAACAGATCAACAGATGGATATAATGGTTGATTAAGAATACCCGGCAAATTCAGGTACAAAAAAGCAAAAACGGAAGCAAAGACAGCAGTAAAATGAGCAATTGACAGCAAACGGTGCGGATATGGACTTGTTCTGGTGGCAAATTATCAGCTTTCTGGAAGTGGGTGGATCGCTGTTTTTTGTTTGGAGGGAATTTCTGATATTGTTTTCTCTGTCTGAGCCTTTTATTCTCCCTTTTAAACCCTCCCCAAATTTTGAATTTTTCTGTTGAAACAAAAAAAAATGATCATCGGAATTTTTGTTAAAACTGTGTGGAAATGTGAGGATTATTCCGAATATACGCGAAAATTACCGTTTGGGGACTTATCTACGATACTATGATATGTAGGTAGAAGAATTAAACGAGTGTTAAAATGGTAGTTAAAGTCGTGAATTCAAGGGCAAATTTCAAGCAGTGAGAAGCGGTGAATGGATGCTGTTGTACACAGTGATCTCAGAGAATCCCGATTTCAAAGAGGATTTGTGAACCAAAAACTGTAGAATGAAGCATATAATGGAATGCACTAACCACACCAACGGCACGAAAACTCTGATCCACTGTGGGATAAGTGCAAATTGGAGTAGCCAGGTACCTTCGATATTACATAACATTAGCATGGCCACCAGGGAGTTCATAGCAAAGATCGTCATTTGCTTCTTTGGCTGTGTGTATAGGTTAGTCTTGAATATGGAAATGGAATAGATAAGCTGTGAAGTTAGAAAACAGATAACAGCAACGGCAGCAATTGTCAATTGTATAACAGCAGTGGGTTTTGATAACTCTATCGTAGAGGTTTGCAAGTTCGTATTCATAGCCATCACAGTTTCTGAACTCATCAAGGTAGCAAGGATCGGGGCACTGAAGCTTGAAGTCTTTTGCTTCATCGGTGTACTGGTGATTTTAGAGCTTGACACACTCGACAAAGGCGAAATGTCTAATGAATTTGGTTTGGAATTGTAAATCTTGACTTGGGTACTCTCCAGTAACTTTCCTGTTGGAATTGTTGATTTTGATGTGGTTGTGTTTTCCATATATATTGGTCCTGACTCCAGTAACAACTGAGCTGAGTCGTTTTCGATGGAGTCACCAGTGACACTGTGAGATCTCACAAAATGAAAGATGGTGATGAGCAGCATTGGCAGGGAGAACACCAGGTTCACCAGGTTAAAAGACTGGAGGTTGAGAAGCAATAAGGTGGAAACCATGAGAAAATTGGAGACAAAAAACACTTTGTAGAAGAACCGAAGTTTAGAGGAGTCCAGGAATGGGTTCTGACTAAGCTTGAGCACATTGCAAGACTGTGCTAGTACTGTGATGGTGATGAGACCATTCATGGCAATACCGAATGCGTTGAGGTCGCTAACAGTGACCATAATGAGGGAGTTGATATTGGAAGGGAGAAACGTATATGTGCTTGTTATCGTTGTGGAGATCGGTCAAGCCCGAGTGGGTATGTAGATCTGGTAGAAGCTGTGCCAGTGTCTGCGAGCACTTTGAGACCAAAAGATTGCCAGTGACTTGTTGTGAAAAGTGGTGGAAGCCTCTGACAGGATTTCAAAATTTGGCGGAATGCAACGTTGAAAAGAACAGTCAGGTTGGCTGCTGTTGGTCAGATTTTTCACCTTTCGATAACAGTAACTTAAAGTGTGCGTCTTCGCGAAACTGATAAGATTGTTATGTAAGCAAGGAAATGTTTCGGGTTGCGGACCAGGGAAACAGAGAGATTAGGGTAGTTGCAAGGTGATAAAAGGCAATTAGGTAACAAAGAACGATATATCGGGACCTTGTGATACCCATTGACGTATTAATACCACTTTCACATCGCGATAGAATTCCAAGATCGGAGAAATCGCACGAACTCTAATTGACTACAAAGTAATAGCTGTTGGTAGTAATAAAGTCTATATAAGCTTATGGAAACTCATATGAGGACTTGATTATATCCCATGGAATGTATTTGTTCCAGAGGTGAACTATCCAGGTGCATGAAGCCTGAATATTTCCACGACAAAATAGTATGCTTCCAATCGTCAACTTCATTAGTGAAATGCTATATCTTGGAAGAGCAGGTACCAAGAAAGGGATTGACCAGTGTGTTTTCTGAAAATTCTTTCCTTTCTTTTGGTTTGTAGCCCTGGCTTCGCCATCCCTGGTCCTGTTCCCAAGACGAGTTCGCGAAACATTTCGCCTCCTTCTGAAAATCACAAATGGACAGAATAAACAACATTTCAACAAAACAAAACACTTTGCAAAGATTCCAAAACAGGCACTCGCGTCACCGACACCACCACAATGGACGAGAATTTAATTGCCACCATCAACAAGCTACAGGACGCCTTGGCCCCACTGGGTGGCGGCTCCTCCTCCCCCGTCGATCTACCTCAGATCACTGTTGTCGGCTCTCAGTCCTCTGGGAAATCCTCCGTCTTGGAGAACATCGTTGGTAGAGACTTTCTTCCAAGAGGGACCGGTATTGTCACCAGAAGACCACTAGTCTTGCAATTGGTCAACAGAAGAGCAAACAAGACTGCAAACCCAACATCCACCGACTTGCTGAACCTGGAAAACAACGACAGTGGTATCAAGGGCCAATCCGAAGATAACGCCGATGAATGGGGTGAATTCTTACACTTGCCAGGTAAGAAATTCTTCAACTTTGAGGAAATCAGACAAGAGATTGTCAACGAAACTGATGCTAAGACTGGGAAGAACCAAGGTATTTCCCCAGCTCCTATCAACTTGAGAATTTACTCCCCACATGTCTTGACGTTAACCTTGGTCGATTTGCCAGGCTTAACAAAAGTCCCAGTAGGTGATCAACCAAAAGATATTGAAAAGCAAATCAAAGACATGATCTTGAAATTCATCTCCAAACCAAACGCCATCATCTTATCCGTCAATGCTGCAAACACCGATTTAGCCAACAGTGATGGTTTGAAATTGGCAAGAGAAGTCGATCCAGAAGGTTCAAGAACGATTGGTGTCTTAACCAAAGTTGACTTGATGGACCAAGGTACAGATGTCATTGATATCTTAGCTGGCCGTGTTATCCCATTGAGATACGGTTATGTTCCAGTCATAAATAGAGGTCAAAAGGATATTGAAACGAAGAAAACTATCAGAGATGCCCTTAAAGATGAACGCTCGTTTTTCGAAAACCACCCATCATATAGATCTAAAGCTCACTATTGTGGTACACCATACTTGGCCAAGAAATTGAACTCCATTTTATTACATCACATCAAACAAACTTTACCAGAAATCAAACTAAGAATTGAAACTGCTCTGAAGAAATACCAAACTGAATTGATTAATTTAGGTCCAGAAACTATGGATTCACCAAACTCGATTGTTTTGAGTTTGATTACTGATTTCTGCAATGACTACAACAGTATACTAGACGGTGAAGCTAAAGAATTATCATCATTGGAACTAAGCGGTGGTGCTAGAATTTCTTTCGTCTTCCATGAAATTTTCAAGAATGGTATCAATGCTTTAGATCCATTCGATCAAATCAAAGACACAGATATTAGAACCATCATGTACAACAGTTCAGGTCCATCCCCATCGCTATTCGTTGGTACTCAAGCTTTTGAAGTCTTGGTTAAACAACAAATCGCTAGATTTGAAGATCCATCCACTCGTTGTATCAACTTGATCTTTGATGAATTGGTTAGAATCTTGACTCAAATCTTACAAAATGCTAAATATTCTAGATATCCAGGTTTGAAAGAAGCTCTATCTAACTCATTCATCGAATTTTTGAGAACAGCCTTGATCCCAACCAACGATTTTGTCTTGGATATCATCAGATCAGAAGAAACTTACATTAATACCGCTCATCCAGATCTACTAAAGGGTTCCCAAGCCATTGCTATGGTTCAAGAAAAATTACACCCAAGGCAGGTCCAGGTTGATCCAAAGACTGGTAAGCCATTACCAAGCTCCTCATCCCCAGCTCCATCTATCAACGAAGATGACAAATCAGGTGGGTTCTTTGGTGGGTTCTTTGCTTCAAAGAACAAGAAGAGACTGGCTTCAATGGAAGCGCCACCTCCAGTCTTGAAAGCTACAGGTGCCATGACTGATCGTGAAACTCAAGAAACTGAAGTCATCAAGCTATTAATCCAGTCATACTTCTCAATTGTCAAGAGAACTGTCGCTGATGTGATACCAAAGGCCATTATGTTGAAATTGATCATTAGATCAAGAAATGAGATCCAAAAGATCTTGCTAGAGAAATTGTACGCTGCTAGTGATTTATCTGATTTGGTTAAAGAAAACGAAATCACTAAACAAAGAAGACAAGAATGCCTAAAAATGGTTGAAGTCTTGAAGCATGCTAATGAAATTGTTTCATCTGTTTAGATTTATTCAGAATCATAATCTACATTGTTTGATTTTTCGATAGTTTTTTAAATAGTGTTTGAACTACAGTTTTGAACTACGGTTTAGAGTAACAGAAAAATGATTCTTGGACATGAATCCTGTAAGGAAGTTTATAACATTCTAATCTGATTTTTTACTTCATAGAAACTGCAGTTCTCGTTAACATTTCCTTTTCATATATCCGGTGATTACCAGATCACTTAGCTGCACGGAGGTTAGTCAAAAATGCCACTAGATCACCCAAATAACACAGCTTCAAATTAATTCGAATAATGGTATACAGATTCGAGACTGAACAAAAAAAATGGGCAAGCAAAGACTGTATAACAGTCGCTTGGCTTTCCTTTTCGACCAAGTTCAAAGTATTATGAGTAGTTTCTATATTATATGACTGGTTATATAGGAATTTCTTTGGAGGTTTTGTGCTTTTGAATTTGCAGTATTTGGCAGTGTTAGGTACCATTCTTCCTGGGGTCTCGGCGTTTCTTTTTTTTTTTTTTTCCGATCAGGTTTGTGTATTTAGTAGTTAGTAATCTAGGCTATATAAAAGTTTCCTAGTTTCTTCTTATGTTACGCATTTTGCCTTGTGTTTATAATGAAAGATGATAGATATGTGTCTTTTGGAAACGGTACCTCGGTGTTTTGGGAGTCTTTCTTC
>JAKTWU010000331.1:0-23999 GCA_030582435.1 Taiozyma onychis
AGGGCAAAACTGGCAAACATGCCACTTTGATCAGACCCAATACCCCATCTGGTAGCGAATCTCTTCAACTCTTTGTCTTTCAGCTCAAATAATGATTTTCACAAATTGCAGTACTCATGACGTAGAGACTCTGAGAGCTCAACGTAAAGACCATGATCCAATAGCACCAATTGTTGCTTATTGCCCTGGTAACGCACAATAAAACTTATACCCGCTGTGGATCTGAATGGACTTCTACTTCCTACAGTTTACTGTTGTATTTTGTTCTCTTGCAAGGCGTTGGGGAGTTGTGATCTTCGGGACAGTGGTGGATGGAGGTATCGGAGAAGCACCTGTTCTGACCAATATTGGGTAGCAGCTGAGTATGCTACTTCTAAGCGACTGCATACCCAGCATTCCAGCGATGGGAGCTGGGGCTTTGTCAGGTCAAAGACTGTGATCCTCTCGTGGCCTAGCCGTTCATTGAATCTTTCAAAATTTCCACGAATTTGGAGAGTGTGGGGGAGTGTCTATACCAACTACCGGATTACCTAAACCAATGGGCTCGCCAGCAACTTGTAGGATGGGTTACGTAGTGCTAGTTTGGTAGATAGACGAATGGATACGTTGTTCTATTATGATATGTAACAAATACAAAGAGATGGAATCTCTGGTAGAAAGTACGTCACCAAGGTAGATCCGGTGTAAGGTTACCCGGAATAACCTGATTGGGAATATCTGTCTTGTGACAGCCGCAAAATGGCGCAAAAGTTTCGCAAATTGTTAAAAACGTGTCTGCGCAGGGGCACAAGAACGAAGAAAATCCAGAACTTGGCTGCCAAATGCGGTAGTGATAATGGCTGTGTATTCCGCGAAAGTTGCCTTAAAGGGGAAACAGCACACGGGTTTAAATGGCAGATTGATAACGAGGCAACGAGGCAAAATATTGTCAGATTGTGGACCGGATTCGATTACAAGCTCAAACAGAATAATTGCTGTTTCACCTTTCCTGCTTCTCTATTCAACAACACGTATAAAGTCTCCAGTCCGCTACTGCCTCCACTATTAACGGATCTCATACTGTGCAAGACGCAAAACCTCGCTGCTTTGCTTTTTGTGTGCCTGCTCATTGAACTGTCGCCTCTCTCAAACCACCACATTTAACCACATCCACCCTCACCAGTCGATGGGTGAACCGCTGTCCTTTGGTCAAATCTCCTTTCTCACTTTCCAGGCTGTTGTACAGGTCATCCTTGTCTGTTTAGCCGGGTTCTGGGCTGCTAAGACCGGTTTGCTATCCAAATCTGCGCAGAAGAATGTCTCCATCTTGAACGTTGATATCTTCACGCCTGCCTTGGTCTTCTCCAAGTTGGCCCCATCTTTGTCAATCAAGAAGCTTTTTGAAATCATCATCATACCGATCTTCTACGCCGTCTCCACCGGTATCTCATACTTGGTCTCAACGGTTGTTTCCAAGTACTTGAACCTAGATGAAGCCGAATCCAACTTCGTTACTGCCATGAGTGTATTCGGTAACTCCAACTCCCTACCAGTTTCATTGACTGTTGCATTGGCTTATACTTTACCAAACTTAGAATGGGATGATGTCGAAGATGACGACCCAGCTAAAATTGCTTCAAGAGGTATCTTATACCTATTGATCTTTCAACAAATTGGCCAAGTACTAAGATGGTCTTGGGGTTACAACACTTTGCTGAGAAAGAGAAGCCCCGAAGAAATGAGAGCTACATATCCTATTGATGTTGAAAATAATGGTTCTCAATGGCAAAATAACAATCTTAAGAGCACTTTGAACGCTGTGAATATCACCAACAACGCTGTCGAGTCTGCTGATTCAAGATCAGAGGATAGTGGAAGATCCACATCCTCTGCAGGCTCACATATCTCTGTCACCGACCGTTTGTTAGGCCCTCAAAGAGGGGATGAATATGAAGCTGCTGAAGAAATCTTTTTCGAAACCACTGAAAATGAGTCCAAACTCGTCAAACTGTACACCCCTTTCAAAGACTTTGCTCTACGATTCTACAACGCTATGAACCCTCCATTGTGGGCAATGCTTGCAGCCGTCATTGTTGCCTCTATCCCACCTCTACATGATGCATTCTTCGTTGATGATGGGTTTGTTCAACATACTGTCTCTGAAGCAGTCAAACAATTAGGTTCAGTATCCATCCCGTTGATCTTAATCGTTCTAGGTTCCAACTTATACCCATCTCATGAAACTCCGCCAGCCTCGAGAAACTACAAGAAAATCGTTATAGGTTCTCTGGTCTCCAGAATGATTATCCCACCTTTGATCTTACTGCCGATCATTGCTGTCTGCGTTAGGTTGTTCCCTGTTTCTATCCTTGATGACCCAATCTTCTTAATTGTCGCCTTTGTGTTGACTATTTCGCCCCCAGCTATCCAATTATCCCAAATCTGTCAACTGAATGAGCTGTTTGAAAAGGAAATGGCTGGCGTCTTGTTCTGGGGTTATGTTGTCATGACCTTACCAACTACAATTGGTATCGTGTCCGCTGCATTAGGAGTTTTACATTGGGCCACGGGTTCAAGGGTCTAAATCTGCATATATCTCCATTGAGATTCATTCGCTTTCAATTATTCCTGTTATTTCACTTCTTAGCTCACCGAGAGGACTCCTCAATGCTATGTGTTCATGTGTTAGCAGATGTCACGCTAAATTACTGTCATTTTATAACTGTAGCCTTTCATATCTCATTAATGTATGATTAAGAACTATATACACATGCTAAAGAATATACCATTCTCATTTCTTGGCCTCCGCGTAATCCTTGAACAGTTTCTCATAAATTTGGCTATAATTATCGCAGAAAGTGACGCTGAACCCTTCTCTCAAGTTTTCTGGTAGATCTTCATAATCACCTTGGTTATCCTTTGGTAAAAATAGCGTATCAACGCCGTTCCTCTTAGCAGCGATCAACTTCTCTTTTAATCCACCAATTCTCAGCACTTTACCAGTTAGTGTGATTTCACCGGTCATCGCAATAGTGGATAATGGGACTTTCAAGGCCAAGGATATCAATGCAGTAGTGATAGTGATACCAGCAGAAGGACCATCCTTAGGGGTGGCACCTTCTGGACAGTGCAAGTTGATGTTGTGAGTCTTGAAGAAATCATTGTTGACATATTGTTTGGCAACTGAGAATGAAATCTTTGAAGATTCCTTCATGACATCACCCAATTGACCAGTTACGTTCAGTCTACCACCAGCTGGCGAACCATTTTCACTTAGCACTTCCTCTGCCGTAGCTTCAACGTACAAGGATGTACCACCCAATTGGGTCCATGCTAAACCCATGATCACACCAGGTGGAGTCACTTCGTATAGTCTATCACTGGTGTATATTGGTGGACCAACAAAGTCTTTCAAATTTGATGGACTGATTTCTAGGGCGAAATCCTCTGGGACTTTTAGTTTCTTGATCTCAGTTTCTTCTTCCTTAACGGACTCTTTCAGTTCTGGGGCTTCATCATGTTCCAAGTTTGGAGCAATTTTCTTGTCTTTGGTCTTGGTAGAATCAACTTCAGTGGTTTCCACCTTTTCAACAGGAGCTTCTTCTTTAGCCTCCTCCTTCACTTTTTCATTACCTTCTTCCTTGACTTCTTCCTTTGACTTTTCAGCTTCGAGTTTAGCTTGTTCAGTTGTGACTTGCGTAACAACTTTGAAAGCAGCTTTTCTGAACACCTTTTCAATCAATTGCTTCAATCTTCTGACACCGTTTTCTTTAGCATAATGCTTAACAATGTTTTCAACACCTTCAGTGGTCAAGACAACATTTGCCTTATCAAGCCCAGAGGTTTTTTTAGCATTTGGAATCAAGTAGTTTTCAGCAATCTTGACCTTCTCCTCGGCAACATAACCTGGCAGTTCAATGATTTCCATACGGTCCAACAATGGTCTTGGAATAGTATCTAAGGTATTAGCGGTACAGACGAACAACACCTTGGAAAGGTCAATAGGAATATCTAGATATTGATCCAAAAATTCACTATTTTGTTCAGGGTCTAACAATTCCAATAATGCAGCGGATGGGTCACCTTGAGAACCACCATGTGTGACTTTGTCAATTTCATCAATCAAGATCAACGGGTTTTGACTCTCAGTCTTTTTCAAACCTTGAATGATACGACCCGGAAGAGCACCAATGTAAGTTCTTCTGTGACCTTTGATTTCTGATACATCGGCAATACCACCAACAGAAAATCTGAAGAAGTTTCTGTTCAAGGCTCTCGCAATTGATTTACCAATAGACGTTTTACCAACACCTGGGGGACCAACAAAACAAATGATTTTACCATCAACGGCACCTAACAAGTTACCAACAGCAATAAATTCCAAAATACGGTCTTTGATATCAACTAAACCATAATGATCTTCATCCAAGATCTTCTTTGCGTTGGTGATGTCAAAGGTTTCCTTGGTGTATTTACCCCATGGGATCTGTGTTAACCAATCCAGATAGTTTCTGGTAACACTGAACTCAGACATAGCTGTCTCTAAGGTAGCCAGTTTGCTGATTTCTTCGTCATAAACTTTTCTAACAGCTGGTGGGAAATCAAGAGTTTCAGCTCTCTCGTTGAACTTGTCAATCAGCTTTTGGCGACCATCATCAATGCCTAATTCTTTCTTAATACCTTTTAATTGTTCCATTAAGTAGTATTCACGTTGTCTCTTTTGAATCTTGCTTTCAACATCTTTGGAGATCTTGCTTTGTAGTTCAGCAGTCATGATTTCTTTTTTCAAGACAACTAGGGCCTTTTCTAACCTTTCTTCAATGTTAAGAGCATCTAGAACATCTTGCAGCTCTTGTGGTTCACCAGCACAAACGGCTGCACAAAAATCAGCTAATTTGGAAGGTTCATCAAAGATATTGGCAGATGTTTGTAAAGTGGAACTGAAAGTGGCAATCTGTTCTCTGAACATGGAATTGATAGCTGAAACATCTTTAAAGACCTTCAAGATCTCTGAAGTTAAAGCATTGATAACGGCTGAATTTCTATCAAATGGTTCATCCTCCAATTTGGTGATGTTGACTCTACTAACTTGATATTTTCTTAGAAAACTAGTTGGGTTATAATCAGTCTCTTCATCAAGTTTCTTCAAAACACGTTCATCTCTTTCACTTTGAACAGTGTCAACAGCTAGATCTTTACCTTCTTGGGTTAGTTCCTCCTCGACTTCAGTTTCCAATTGTTTGATGACATCGTTTTGTTCCAACTGAATTTCATCCTCAGTCTTAGGTGGCAATAGCTCGTCAGTTCTGATTCTAGCGTGCGGGTATGCAATGATAGTCATGGTTTCAGCGCCGGTGGATTCATCCTTTGAAATGAAACTTGAGGTGATTTGAGCAAAGACACCCACATCATGAACTTGGTCTCTTGAAGTGATTACATCACCATCAGCATTGTCATCTTTGAAAAGAAATATACCAATGTATGGTTTGTTCTTGTCAAATAGTTCATTGATGGCCTTGATGACATTTGGATCCGTGATAGCAACTGGTCTATGAAAGCCTGGGAACAATGGGCGACGAGACATAGGTAACGCTAGCACTTGTGGGTAGACCTCAGGTGGAGGTACATTCTTAGAGTCCTTGCTTGAGGGATCACTGGCGTCATCATCACCACCAGAGCCAATAGTACTGGCGGACTTCTCATTAGCTTTGGTGATCTCAGCAATCTTTTCTGATTGTGTTGGATCTTTCTTTTTTCTTTCACGCTTAGCAGGCTTTTCCTTCTCCTGCTTAATTGGAGTCTCTTGTTCCTCTGTGGTTGGCTTCTCACTAGGTTTGTCTTCGGCGTCCTTGTCTGATTTATCATCGTCCTTAAGTTTCAGGAAGTCCCTGGCAGCACCTAGACCATTCAATTGTTCTAGCAACTGATCCAAAGGCAGTTCCCTGTTGAATTGGCTTAAAGTATTGTTGTGTGATATCACAGGTGAGCCAATTGGGGCTCTTGCTGGAAGGTAGGAGGCGAATCTGGCACTTGAAGCCAATTGGAAGGAGGTGAGACGAGCGGTCAATCTAGCCCTGGAGAAGCCTCTCAGGCATTTGTTAGAAGACAGCATCGTCGATTAGCAGCGCACTGGTTCCTTTGTCAGTTGGTGGATCAGAATGCAGCGGCGGGAACTTGTGTCTTTAACGGGCTTCTGTGGCAAATTGTTTCCTTCAAGTTCGTCTTTCGTTGAAACAACGTCGCGACCAGTTTTGGAATCTGTGAGGTGTCTGGATGATTTTTTTGTTTCCAGCGAAACTTTAGTGGAGTCGTTGCCATGGAAACGTTTCAGAAGCGTTTTGATATGAACTTGAAACTTTTTCTAAACCAACCTTTTCAAAGGGGTATAAATGGACTTTGGTCGACTATGAGACAGATAACAAACAAGGCAGGTAGCACCTGGTATAAAATGAGTGTCTCGCCTTCCTGAAATTGCGCATTCTTCTTATTGATCTTTCACAAGTATCATGATTGACATTGACACTATCAGCTTCAGAAGGTTATTAGAAAACGGTGTCAAGTTCACCATACACTTAGAATATCCGGATTCTTCTACAGAAACTCTTCACTCTTGGAATATCGACCGAACTCACATCTTTAGCCCATATTTCGTCAGATCTCCACAGGAAGAGGGCATCACACCTCCGCATTTTGGTGACAATGAACTGGCTAATGAATTAGACCTTTCCGAAGATCACAGAGTCAGAGCCCACGTTGAGTCCTGTTTCAAAGCTGTGCAACAACTACAATGCAAGGCTATTGCCAAACAATACATCAAAGTGCTGGAACCTAAAAAACAGTCCAATCATCCGTACAAACTCGGGGATGCTTCAAAACCATCATGGTGGCCAGCTGGCGTTAGACATATCGAACCAGATCACTTGAAGAAGAATGAGAGGTTAAAACTATTATTGGCCATTGTGTTCCATCCAGATGCCGATTTCAAGAAGTATAAAGCTTCGACAGAGGGTTACCTAAACCTTGGGCCTCGAAAGACTAAGCTCCTCGATGAGATCTATTTCGTTGTTGATTCATGGAAAAAGTATCGTCAGGGCGAGCTGTTATGTAAGGTGACCAAGATCAGCAGTTTTGAAAAGACGAGCATTGAAAACAAAGCGGCTAACGCAAAATTTCAGGAGCACAGCGATTTCAATGATATGGTAAATATTCGTATTCCAGGTTCTGTCTTAGAGGCATCGACTCCCAGAACAATAAGTGATACGAACTATCAGCCGAATTTTGGGTCACAAATGATCGGTGTGGTCACTACTGATCCCTTTCTTATAGAAATTGAAGTCGTAAATAGGCTATACCCCTATGTGAATAGACGATTGGTTTGACGAAAACTCACGAATGAAAACACAGTGGTATGTATAGTTGAAAGTGGACATTTGTTTTCTATATTATGATGATACATCTGATGATGATGTATCTGCGTAATCTCTAATAGTTAACTTCATAGGACTTGACTCCTGAAAAATTGAACGGTTTCTCCTTTTTCAAACTGAAATAACCTCGTTCACCTTCTTCGTTTATTGTGAATGACGATATCCAATTCAGTCTATGGAACTTTCTGTAGCCCAGACTCACAATCTCTAATTCCTCCACAAACTCATAATCTTCAGTTCTGGATGTTATTACCACTCTGCCATCCATCTCGATGGAAAACCTCGACACGGTTGTGTGTTTCCAATTAGCCGCTTCTTCAACATGGAAATGTGGCACAATTAGTTGCGGTTCATCCGTGGTGGTTAATTTCAGGGCATACCCATCAGGGTAGAACCTGATGTATCTAAAATAGGTCACCAGCTTCACGGGTGCATAGAAACTCGTATCCCTAGCCCCTTCTGAGATGTAAGATACTTTCGATATGTATACCCCATGGTATTTCAAGAAGGGACGGTCATTCAACATAGCTTCCCAGTTGAAATCCCACATTTCCACCATCTTCAATTGATCGGATGAGATGTTGTTCAGCTGGTATGCTGTACTAGAGTATCGTTGACGGGGGTATATTATCTTTGACAGGTGTTTGTAAGCCGATTTGTCAAATGATAACTTCGAAAGCTTTTTGCACGTTGTGGCAAAACTAACATATGAATGAGGATCTATGTGGATAAGCACCGCTATCACCTCGAGCAGGATGTCATTCGGTAGCATTTCCAATAACCAGCATGGTTCCAGCTCTACCAATTCTTGTTTATCACCATCCTTGACAGTCAGGCCTTCTAGATCTTTACTCAGTCTGGTAATTTTGGGAATCTGTGCCTCCCTTTCGGCAAGTTTCAGCCTGTATTCATCCTGAAGTTTCTGTCTGTATATTCTTTCAACGCCTTCATGTAACTTAAACGGTTAGTGACTTCTCAAATTATTACCTGTCAAAGCCTGTACTCACTCTTAGAGCTTTGGAGTAGAATTTAATGGCATCACTCATGAGCCCTGTGGCCTCCTTTTCGGCACCTTGTTCATACAAAGCTATGGCCCGTTGCTCTACACTGAGCTCTTCCACATCAAAGTTGTTCGTCCCCAGCTGTGTCATCTCGCCTTTCGCCGATTTGGGTCGCAGTATAGGGTAGACGGCCTTTATCTTGGTCTCGGGAAATTCGATTCGTGCGGATTATTATTAATAAGCCTGTACACAATAATATCCTGTGTACGTCATACTAAAATTACTCTGCCACGAGTTTAAGAACTCAAAGAGGGGCCTTGCAACATGAAATTATGGCTACACAGCTGACAGCAGACTGAAATTTTAAGCAATAATTACCATTAAAACTAATCTATAAACTCCCTTATCCGTGTATAACCCATAATAAACAGTATGCAAACGCTCTAGAGCATAGCAATAATAACCAAAAAAAAAGCAAAAGTAAAAAGTCATTAATCATTAGCTGTGTGTGATTGCCATCTGGAATTACACCACCCTTTCACAGTAAACTGGACGTTCTTTTGGATGACGCCTCTTGGCTTCAAAATCGTGCGTGAAGAAGGGTTAATATTGTCATCAAGATTGATCCAAGGTTTAACATCGCCCAACTTGCGGATCAGTGAGATCTTGTTCATTTGGGCATCTCTTTGTCCATCACCGATGTAGACGTATTCAGAAGTGGCATCCAGCGCGGTGACTGAGTCATCTCTTGGAGGTAATACCACACATTGCCACAATCTTTGTCTCACTAGGAGTGCAAATTCACGTTCATTCGTGATGACTGGTTGTCTTCCCTGTTGTTCAATCAGCATTTGTGTCTCTTCTTCATGTGAGATCTCTGGTAGTAAACCCTTCACACGACTTGAAGATTCATAGGCATATAGTCTCAAAAACTGTGAGTTGATTCTAGCTTCTCTATGTCTAATGATTGACATTGTTGAAGCCGAAGAGGTCAAGTCGGTGGATATATAGTTGTCACTGGATGTGATTTTAAACGTTTCCATTTCCGTTTCCTGAGAGTGGATCTTCTTCAACACCGCTTGTGGTAGCTTGTCATCGGTTAGACGAGGTTGAATCCCAAATAACATGTCATTGTTCTGTTGCATTGTGGAGCTGGTGAAGCTCTTGATAGATTCTGTCAAGTTGGACACAAAACTAGATTTATTGATGATAGCTTTCAGGCTAAATGCCTGTTCTTGTGGCAGGGACTCCTCTTGAGTTAGAGTAGGTGTGGAATGGATAGGCTCCATTAGTTCAAAATGCCTGTTATTTCTATCAAAAGTGAAGAAATCCTGGTCAATATCCTGCATGACATTGAAGCTCTCTAACGGGTGTGTTTCACAGGACTCGAGGCTGGAGGGTATAGAGGCCAACGAGGGCACAGAAGTCGAGCTCGAGTTTGTGGAGTGCGATGAAACGGAGAGTCGTGTGCATTGAGAATGTGAGCACTTTTTCTGTTCCAGGATGGACTGGAGCGAGGGCGTGGTGGAGTGCGAGCCCTTACATCTATGCTCACCCACGAAGCTGTGCCTCTGTGGGATGGGTATTGCCGTTATCATGCTACCATACATAGACAGGTGTGTATGAATTTGAGGGTCTTGGCCATTTGTTGGGATTGCGCAGAGTTTTATACAGATGGGTGGGGGGATATTTCCTCTCCTTAAGTAAAACGCATGACTGCTCCAAAAAGAAATTGGCGATTCCAGAAGTTTTCCTGTAAAGCCTCAACGGCTTTGATGCAGCTGAAGACTAGAACTCCGGTTCTGAAGGTTTCTGGGAAATGGCCCTAGCGGTAAGGATGAGTCTGAGAGAGGGTCTGGATATACGTTTACAGATACTGGTGGGTGAATGCCATTAGATCATACAAAGATTGGCTGAAGCTTTTGGATTTCCTTTCCGGCTCTATCTCCCTATCTGGATCGGGCAGATACCGAGATTCAAGTTCATGCATTTGAGCTGCGTCGCCAACTTGGGTATATCCACCTGCGATCCCATCAGCTCTGCCCAAGATCTGGCACAGACTCCAGGCAAAGATCAACACTCTCTAGGGCTTCACGCATGTCGACCTGTGAGACAGACCTGCAAAATCAGCTTTTAACTGAGCCCCCCAAGGATCAGGAGAAAGAGCCCAAAAAAAATGCGTGTCATCTTTTGTTTCCCCCAACCTCAGAGCCATCTCTGAGAAGCCCAATGAGAAAGGTCTTTTATGTAATTGTCCTCACTACTGAGGGGGAGGGGGGAAACGCTGGGGAGTTGTTGCCTCGCGGGTGTCTCCTCTGTACACGTCTCTCATTATAATCTTCCAGAAATTGATCACTGAAGCGCCCTCTCAGTGCCCTCTCAGTACAAAAAGGAAAACCATTCACCAAAACCCGCATTACATCCTTCAGCGGGAAATATTCCAGAGGAATAGTGTAGCGTGCCCATACCATCTTTTGTGTTTTGGGCTTCTCCTTATTCACCTTATTACAGTCAATTTACTTTGAGAGAGCCGTTAATGTGGCCACATGTAACACTTAGTTAGTTGATACATTATCATATGGAAGTCAAATCTTAAAGCCTTTGGAATTGGGTTTTAGCACGGACTCTTCCAAATCCACTTCATTGCT
Organism: Taiozyma onychis; assembly: GCA_030582435.1. Taxonomy (NCBI): domain Eukaryota; kingdom Fungi; phylum Ascomycota; class Saccharomycetes; order Phaffomycetales; family Wickerhamomycetaceae; genus Taiozyma; species Taiozyma onychis. The sequence continues at coordinate 11,056 of JAKTWU010000331.1, forward strand.
TTCTTGAATCAACTCAATGTTGTAATCTACTATTGTTTAAACTCATGTCTCAACATCCTCCAATAAATCCGTCAGTTTTCCACACAAACTCGCAGAAAAAACACGCTCAGAAACCTACGCTCAAAGACAACTCCCCACCGCTGGCACCTCAGGCCTCCTCTTGCTCATAATAGCTCATACTAGCACACACATAGTGCCCATCGCGTACAGTCGTCACCAATAAAGGCTTAAGCCACTCACTCCACCAAAAAAGGCTGGTACGGGGCGCAGTAAAATCACTGAAAAGGAAAAAAAACGCCAAAACAATGAAAACAACGAAAAGAAAGAAAAGAAAGGTCCATTTAGGAAGGAATCCCAGATCTACAGCCAGGTCAGCTCTATTTCTCTGCAAGATAAAGACAGCACAGACACATAGCTGAGGTCTGTAATCACCTCCATATCGGAAACCACTCTTTCACCACGCACTGAATACCGGAGCTTCTTCCAGCTTGAATATTTAACCATCTCCATTTTCCACTTATAGCTGAAACGCGTCTTTGTTTCCTTTAGTGGTTGTTACCATAAGCACATCTTCAGTCCGTGTTCATTAATCTGTTGCATGCCCCTGGAACTATAGCTACTCACTGACCCGCTGTCTATCCTTCGCTCATCCATTCTTTCTGCACAGGCTCAGTCCAACCGAGATCAACACGACCCAATAGAGATCTTCCTTCGTTATTTAAGAGCCATGTCTTTGCAAAGCACCACCACTGTCAACGAACCTGCATCGATGGTCATCGGCTACACCACGCTCTATCCATTGTCGTCATCTGTGTCTGCCTCTCTGGTCGCTTCTCAAATATATTCTGGTGCTTCATTCACATCTGATGCTTCTCAGTCGTTGACTACCAGTTACATTTCATTCTATAAGAGAGCCACCTCATCAGAAGACAACGATTCCGCTTCCAAATCCTCGTCATCTCACAAATCATCCACTTCTGCCTGTGACGATAAACAAAGATGTCAAACCGGCTCGAATCTTGATGGTAAGACCGTGGGCTTAGCTGTGGGTATTCCAGTGGTTGTGTTCTTATCTATTATTGGTTTCTTCATCTACAAGAACTATAGAAAGGGTAAGAAAGAGGCTCTCGATGATAACGATCCTGATTTTTATGGTGAGACCACCGTCTTGCCAGATTATCCAAAGCCTCATAGATTCCCTGATGACGATTCAATCACCTCAAACCCGTTCGGTACAGAAAGCAACCGCTATCCATCAAACATGGTCAACCCTCCTCAGAATGCCCATATTCCAGATAATAGATCGATTCTAACCGCTCGTGCCGATCCTTATTATGAACCATTCACATTGCCTTATCAACACAACATTGGTTCCAAACAATCATTAGACGAGTATGCTAAGCATCTTCAACAAGGTTATTCCGGTTATGATTACTCTAGACCAGACTCTAGAGCTGTGTCAAATGTTAATTCATCGTACAAATCTGCAAATTCAAGTGTTATGAATCTATCGTCACAACATACCAAGAAACCAAATGAAAAGACATTTTCTCAGGAAGACCCAACCACTGATTCTTCAACGTCTTATCGTGAGACTAAGAACCACAACAATGATGCCTACAGTGATAACAACTTCACTTTTGCCGAGGCTGATAGAGAAAAGGCCCCGAAGGCCCTAGAGAGTAATGACAATGATTACCATCGTTACGATCAAGAAGAGGAAGAAGAAGAAAAAGAACCTGAAGATATCTTCCAAGATCCTCACCAAACTACTCCAAAGAAGCATATCAGAACTGAGAGTGATGTCTCACACTTGGATGCTACCCCAGAGAACTTCAAACACAAAGAATCCAAGGTGAAAAAAGATGTCAGAATCTCATCACCTGTTAAAGAGCCAGAAGATGAAGATGATGAAGACATCAAGAGGATGAAGAGTGTTTATAGAGTGTATTTTGATAGGGAAAATTCAGTCAAATCTGTGAGAACTCAAAAGGATGAAAGCCATGGTAAGGAACAAGGTCAAGAAGAGGAACACCCTCCATTACCAAACTTGGAGGATTCATTACCACAAGCTGAATCCACTCGCTTACAAAACCAGTCTCAACTGACTTATAATGAAGATGAGGATGATGACGTTGGTGAAGTTGATACTGCCGATCAATTTCAGGAGAATTATTTGAATGTTAATGGAAATACAAAGACCTTTGACCCAGCCGAAAAGAGTCGCAGAGCCGTTTCATCTATTTACTCATCAATCCCATTACCTCAAGAATACCAAGATCAACATCAACCACAAGATCAAACTCAACCACATCATTACCAACAGCAACCTTACCAACAACAACGCATCCCACAACAGCTCCCACCACAACTGCACACTCAGCATATTTACCAACCACCATTCCAACAACAAAACCAGCAGAGATACCCATCAGCTCCATCATCTCCAAAACTCCAAATGCTAGAACCTTTACAAACCGTGCCAACTCCAAGCAAGATGAATTACGATTCTATTGTTACCAACACTGACTATGCTCCTACAAAATCATTAACTAGTGGTTCAAGACCTGAAATCCCAGTGAAACCATTCAACCCACTGCATTACTCTGACCAGATCTTCCAATCTACTTCTCCATTGTCGCCTTCCAACACTGGAGGGTTCAAGAATTATAAAGAGATTCAAGGTCCAAACATCTCCGACGCTGTCCCACCTTCGCCACATCACATCAGACAAAGTATTGTCATGGTGAATCCAGTTGAAATTGGTAAGCAAAAGATCTACAGACCTGCTGGTTCTTTTACCCAGTATCAACAACAGACTGGTGGTTCAAGAAACGGCAGCATGACCTCACAATCACAATACAATGCAGCTTATGGCCCACCACAGTCTCCACAGGCTAATGAATTCGCTCCTCCAAGTCCAGGCGGGAATAAAGATGGTGAGTTACCAAGAAGTGGGTCCCAAGCTGATTTGAGAAAGCAGTTAGGTTCAAGTGATAATTACAACTTTCTTTGAACCATAAACAGCATTATTTTTCATTATCGTGATTTTTTGTTTGGTATTGTTTTTTACATGTATACACTGCAAATTAGCTTCATTGTCTGAGGACTTGCTTATCTCAAAATTGAAAGAGTACATGAGCACAAGTAGGGACAATTTTCTCCATCATTCTTCTTTGGTATCGTCATTTTTTAGAAACGTATTATTAGATTTTTTTATTGATTATCCGCTACGATTATAGGTTGTTCATATCTATCCCAAAACAACAAAATGTACATTAAAATCCCATTAACCATTCATGCTAAGTCAAAATCATCAATCTTGTTTCTGTATTTCAACAAATTTTCTTTAATCTTACTTGAATCGACCCAAGTTAGATAATCTTCCATACTTCTAGTGACCAAGTATGCAGGGTCAGTAATGATGTTTGGACCAACTCTGACATGACCTTGTTCCACAAAAGTGGTGGCATACTTCAAATTCTCTGCCATCTTCATTCTGCACATAACAACGGCAATTCTTCTACGACAAATAGCACTCACTGAGACTTTGTTCTCCAGGTCGGAGATCTTGGACTTTGTGGAAAGGATACCCATTGAATATAGCTTCTCAAGGAGCAGTTGTTCGTGCTTCACTCTGAAAGGGTCTGTAGGCTGTAGTAAGGCAAGCTTATGGGCCAGCTTCCTAATTTCACCACATAGCTTATTGTACTTGTGGTAATCTTCACGGTTCTGGATGTGATACGTTCTCATGACCTGGGCATCCCTGTGGTCGTTGTCCTGCTTCCAGTCAAGGAAGTCGACTTTTTTCAGCAGCTTCTGCTCATGATGCTTCAGTTTTCTAACCATGTTGCCTTCGGTGCTATGCTTTGCGTCTGTGAAGTGTTCACTAAGTGTCCACTAAGTGTCCAGTTTGTACTCAGAGCTCAGAGATGAGCTCAAAATTTTTTTTAATAGAATCTGAGCCGCGAATTTTGTTGATCGTAAAACGGTTTCGCGGCCTTTTCGTTTCCTTTTCGTTTCGAAAAATTGAATGAAAAGTTTTGGGCCAAAAAGTACCAGGCCGGATTCGAAAAAAGTTGCCAATTCAGTGAAGATGTTGAGGAGTTTTACTGGTAAGAGACTGTTCAGCAGCAGTGCTATACGACCATCACATATTGGTTCGGCTCCGATCTTTGTCCCAGAGGAGGTTAATGTCGAATTCTCCACGTACCAATATCCAATCATCAAGAGAAAAGGTAGAACCACTTTAAAACTATCACAGAGTGCCAAAATCACTGGTCCAAAGGGTGAATTACAACTTCCAGTTGCAGACTTTATACAGTACGAACGTGAATCCAACAAACTAATACTCAAGATCCAAGATGAAGAAAACAAGATCCAAAAATCCTTCTGGGGTACCACTAGATCACTAATAAATAACCACATCGCTGGTGTCACCGAGGGCCATTTAGCCATCTTGAAGTTCGTTGGTACCGGTTACAGAACGCAAGTTGAAGAAAGGGACGGGAAGCCGTACGTGTGGTTGAAACTTGGGGCCTCCATTCCACAAGGTTTGTTCGTTCCAGAAGGCTTAACTGTCACTTCACCATCAACAACCAGAGTCATTGTCGAGGGGATTGATAAGCAACAAGTGAGATTATTTGCTGCCAACATCCGTCGTTTCCATCCACCTGAACCATACAAAGGTAAAGGTATCTACCTAGACAATGAAACCATCAAATTGAAGGATAAGAAGATTAAATAGGCGAATGAAAGGAAAGTTGTATATAGAAAATGACATGTTCATAAACAGTAGCAAAAGTTTAGGCTGCAGCTTTCAACTCGTAGGTGAACAAAGATTTAGCTGACTCCTGCATACTTAATGCCCTTGTATTATGTAAGAAGATTCTGGTGCTATTGAATAATAGTGTTATTGGTTAGAGCTCGAGATGAAAGTCGGAATTTGCTGTGGGGCACAAAACCTCGAAAAAATAAGGGAGATTTGGGAAAACCTGGAGACATCACCAGAAATCATCACCACATTGAAACTCCACAAAAGCAGCCATGTCTGAATACCCAGTGTACTACAAGCAGCCTTACCGCGTATGTATCACTATCTTTACCCCTCTCTCGAGTTCTAGGGCTAACGATTTCGCAGTGGGCCCGTTATCACGCACACAACAGACCTCATTTATTCTTCAGTGTTATCATTGGTCTGTCCGGTCCAATTCTAGCCTTCAGTCTGGCCCCTTTGAGAAGAAAGTACTGGTATCCTGACCATGAACCTGTTCCCTTCGCTTATCCAAGTAAGTATTTTTCCCAATTTATGTGTGGTGTTTGTGTTGAAAGGAGAATTGTTATTAACCTGTTGCTTAGTTCCTAAACGTGCTAGAGATCCAACATTGAAAGGGTATGATGATTAATTCATAGATCAGAGCTCTATATGAACACAGGGGCTCTAGGGCACATATTGATTCATCTTATTTATTTTATTTATTACAACACTTATTTATTCCAAAATCAACGTTGATACAACAGACTACAACTCCAATTGAATGCTGTAAATTATATACATTTAAATCTCTATGTACATCCCCCCTGAACGAAAAATTACCATTTATAATGACCGTCTAGTTTGAAGCGCAGTTTTTCATTTGGTAATTGGTATCTTGGTTTTTGTCTCAATTCTTTCTGTTCTTGTTCCCAGACTAATCTCTTCTTAGTGATTGGAGTCTTCAAAATGGCTCTGACATGGATGTATGGATGATGGATGATACCGGTCTTACCTCTAGCCTTTGGATCCAGTCTTCTGTTCCACCAACCGTCAGAACCACACCAGATCTGTGAAATGTATAGGTCTTTTGGATCCAAGTTTAGTTCCGGGGCATCTTGTATTCTGTCCTGTAAAAATTCAGCAATTTCTCTACCAATCTTCTTACTTTGGAACTGTGACTGAGTGATGGCCTCATGAACTTGCATGCCGTTGATGAATCTTAGAAAGACAGTGGCTTTCTTCATTGAACTCTTAATTCTGTATGATTTGATGTACATACTTGGTTCCAAGATATCAATTTCATCCCTTGATAGTTTTAGTTTGTATCTTTCGCCATTCAGCGTGATCTCTCGATTGTTCTTGAAGAATCCATTTTGTCTAACATTAGCCTGGTATAACTGTTTCTTCAATGGTGTTAACAGTTTGTCAACAGCAGAAGTTGGCTTATGGCCAATGTATTCATGTAGTGCCTTATCATTAGCAAGTGTAACTTTGTTTTTGCTGAATTTCTCATCATCACCCATAGTTTGCAATGATTCACTAAAATCATTCTTTCTCTTTGGGGCTTTTGTCTCGTCAAGTTTAGTAACATCACCAAACAATGAGTTTGTAGTTTGATTGAATAGGATGGTGGATTGATGGAGACATCTTGTGAAAACAGGAGCTGGGACTCGCTGTATGAGTCTCAGTTGGGTCAGACCTTTAAAATACATGTGTTTGAAGGCACAGAGTGGGCACTGAGATTCGATGTTCTAGAACTTCTTTCCACCATTTGGGTCTCGATTCAAACTTTTTTCGCTTTTTCCAACAAACTTTACAATCAGCACCGGGTAATACAGAATAACTCCGTAGTGACCATAAAAGGGAATTTTCGAGATAAATGGCCGGAATTCCCACTCAGATCGAATGAGACACTAAATGCTGGGGGGGAAAAGTAGGAAGGTAGGGACTTGCTTGAATGGCTTGCGAGGTCAAAGAGACCGCACTGTGAACAGCCATCACAGACACCATCTCTCTTTACTTCTTCACCAACCAATAGAAAAACCCCCCACGCAAAAGTGAGCCCAACAGCCCAAATTCGGTATCATCAATCCTCGCAACTTCTCTCTGCCATCGGTTTTATGTGTCACTTTCCTCACTGATGACACATTCCAAATTGACAGTCAATTTAAATATGCAGCTACTTTAAATTTTGAGCGCTCCTTTTAAATTTAACAGGAAACCCCCCAAAGGACAATTCGCCACTGAGGGAAAGCACGCGATTCTCTAAAGTTCCACGTGTTTCTTGAACTACCGCTGGCTTCTTCTTGTTCTTCTCCTGAGAACCTTGAACCCGCCACAGCTGCACGCACAAACTGCGAAGCGCTCTCAAAGCTTTCATTACTACTACTAACTCCAAAAAATGGGATTGATGTACGCTGTCCAGATTGACAGCAACTGCAGCGAGCGTACCATCTTCAGATGTGGCGAATGCTACAACCATCTGTTCACCTCGGACAACATCACCTCCTCCGTGAGTTCCAACACTTGCAATCCCAATGGCGCTCCTTATACTAACTCGGTCTAGAACTTCCGCGGGAAGCATGGTAAGGGGTATCTAGTTAACAAGCTGTAAGTGATAACACCTAACAATCCTCTTAAGCCACGCACTAACGCCTCATCAGGTACAACTACAAGAACGCCCCGATCGAGAAGAGAAGCATGATGACGGGCGACTACTCCGTCTGTGACACCCACTGTAATCAATGTGATCACTACTTGGGTTGGAAATACATCAGGGCACACAACAGTGATGAAATTTACAAAGAGGGCAAATTTGTCATGGAGATCCCTCAGTTGAAGCCATTGGGATTAGACCAGGTCAAGATCAAAGGTTTACTGTGAGTAGTTAAGCTGTATTAGCAAATCTTCTCCCAAGAGATGAAGGATGATCGGCTATTTATACATATTATGGGATATGGATAGGTTTACAAGGGGTTTATTATATTTAACAAGGTTTTATAGGTCATTGGATGAGCCATGGTGGGGTTTTTTATAGGTATACATGGTGCTTGGGGGCTCATCATGTTTTCTTTCTAAAATGTTCCTGATTTTTGTAGGTGCTAGTTAGCTGGTTTAATAGCAACAGGTGTGTGTTTTGGCATATATATACGAGACTATTATATGGAAAGCGAGTAGTAATTGTACGAGTAAGAAATAGAATAAACGCCTTAATACACTCTAAATGAACAGAAAGGAGCAATGTGGATTCTCCTTGTGATAAAATAAACGACTTGAAGAACTAAAAACAAAAATCCTTGAACCCTTTAAACGACCAGCAAAAAAAACACACTAAACAACCTCTTTAAAAAACCCTCTACTTGAACCATTATTGATAGGTATACCGTCCTCGACAAATTCAATTAATGATTCATCAGTGCTAACATCATCCGTGTCTTCAGAGACGATAGAACTCTCTATCGATGTCAATGAATGTCTATTATTCCCATGACCACGGATGAAGTCATTGGCGCTAGGATAAGCGTTCGAACGTCTTGAAGGAGGTGGTGGCGGTGGGATTGTCTTTGTAGATTGGAATGGATTGCTCAATGGTTTGAGACCAGAGTTCTGATAACGCTGTGAGGTTGGTTTTAGCCTGTTGTGATACAGTGGAGATGTGGACTGTGGCTGTGAGTGTCTTCTTGGAGATTCTATCGTTGAAGATGATGACTCAGACTCTTCAAACACGGTGTCAATAGTACGACGTTTGTTGTAGGAAGTTGGAATTAGCTTTTTAAAGTTAAGGGATGCAGTATGATGTGATGTGTTTGGTGTTCTTTCATTTGGAACATGTTGATCTTTCAAAATTGAGGTACGTAATGAGCCTAATCCATTGGAGTCATTTGAACCAGCAGAACTCTCCGATGATGTAGAACTTCTTGTGAATGGGATTAAAGAATGTAGACGAGGCGGAGAAGGTGGTTTTTCAGAAGGTTGGGGCTCTGAATCGTCATAACGTCTGGTGGATGGAACACTATGGCTGAATCCCTTTTCCATGGTTGCTGAACTTTTTTTCTTTCTCTTGTGTAGAAAGAACCAAAGTACCAATAGGATAATGGCACAGCCCATCACTGAACCAACAACTGAACCAGCAATAGTCTTTTTGCTAGAAGAAGAATCTCCGTTGGAATTAGCCGCCAGGGCACTCTTATAACCCGGAACAACACTTGCTAGATATGCCACATCTGTAGTGATTGGCTGAAGTGAGGCTGTTGGGAATGTCTCGCCAGCTTCAATCACTGTGGAGTATGGGAGACTAGTCGTTATCGTGGTGGAATCGTCTGTAAAGTAAAATGGTTGGGTATAATACACGGTGGTCTCTTCAGGATAGGGAATGTCAGTGACGTAGGAAGTGATGGCTGTAGTAACTTCTGAGGTGATAGTATTCGTTATTGGGTCAGTCTCCAGACTGGTACTTGATTCTTCACTGCTGGATTCAGATACACTGGATGTTGATGATGCCTCTACTGAAGTACCAGACCCATGGGCATGAAAGAATGTCGAGTTGTATGACATGTCACCTGGACTAACAGACCCGCTCGTGCTGGATGTTGAATGTGTGTGAATAGGAACACTAAAGGTTCCATTCCCACTGAGATTGGAAGTAGTCGGAGTAATGATACTTGTTATACTCGAAGCCGAGCCTTTCCTAGATATGCTGTCTGAGGTGGACTCTAAGGAAGTTATGAGCGTAGTGGCATGGTATGTCGATGGCACGATGGTTGAGTTGTGAGCTTCAGAGGTCATCACATAAAAATTTCAGATCCTTTGTATAATGATAGTGTTAAATGACCGAATTAAAAGTTAAAACAGCAAGAATAGGGCGAAAGAAGTGGTTCAAGTTAAGCAATAATTGATATTTGGAAACGCCAGATAAAAAAAAAAAATACCAGTATGAACTTGAGAAAAGCGCTGAACACAGGAAAAGCCCTCTAACGAGATCTTTCTGGCGTAATAGTCAAGGAATAAAATTCTTTTTTAGTCCAAACGCGAAACTGTGAAACGTGATTTTAATGAGAGTACTCAGCGATTGAAGCAGTAACTTTAATGAGCAGTGAGAGCGTAGAGGAGTGGAAAATTAGGTGCCGATAACAAAGCGTTCTCTCTGTGTGTGTTTTTATTCCTGTGCAAAGGCTGTCCTTTTCCCAGTGGTGCTTAGCGACTTAATGATTTCTTGAATTTTTATTTTTCCTCATTTAAAAATAGCTTTGCTCATTGCATTTTTGGTGTCCGGGTGTTTTTATTTCTTTCTGTTTGGGTTGTGTTGGTAAAAGACTAGACAAATGGGTGAGCGTATGTGTGTGCGTGTGTGTTTGTGTTTGTCAGGCGAGTTATGGGAGCACTTACATGCTACTACGCTGTGCTAATGCTCTCACTATCAGCTTTGCCATGTAACCAGACATTAAAGTGGAGGCTGAGATCTTTTCAATCTACATAGTAACTAGGCCGATATGCATGTAATTACTCAGATCGGGACAAACGTGCAAACACTTCAAAAATCAAAATTTACAATCGTCTTCAATAAGCTGAGACATCATCGCACTGTATATTTATTAAAAAGTGATCTTCTTACCTGTCGACTTAACAATGGCCGAACTTGCTCTTTGAGCATTGGCCAATGCAACAGATGATTTGGTTCTTGAATTCTTCTCAACAAATTCGTCTCTCTTCTTGAATGGTTTCTTAGGAGCAGTGGATCTTTCTCTGATTGGTTTAGAGACCGGCTCGTAGTGCTCTTTGATCTCTGGGACTTCGTAGTCTTGTTTTTCTTCTCTTGTATTTGTTCTCAAGTTAGATTTCTGCTTTGGAGTTCTCTTGGATCTATCTTCACCAAATTCCATTCTCAGTGGTCTGTTGATCAATTTTCTGCATGATTTATCCTTAAGAGCCTTGGTTGGGCCTTCTTCATCTCTGAAATCAAGAAAGGCAAACCCTTTGCATTTACCACTATCTTCGAAAGTGGCCATTCTTACTCTCATGATTTCACCGCAGTGCTGGAAATGTTGAGTTAATTGGTCCTCGGTGGTATCATATGACAAATTACCAACAAACAGGATTCTGGAAGGTGGGTTCTTTGACAGCGCAGCTTCTTCCTTAGCAGGTCTACCATCAAATGATTTGGAATCTTTGATCAGTAAGTTTCTACCATTTAGATTTTGTTCGCTTAACTGCATCACAGCTAGTTGGTGTTGTTTTGCAGCGAAATCAATGTAAGCGAAGCCCTTGATTTTCTTCTTATCTTTACCGGTAGGCAAGTTAACTCTGGTGATATCTTCTTCGTTGACTTGAGCAGGCTCATCTTCTGGTAAATCCTCTGAATAGTCTTTATGGTCTGTTGTTTTGTTGGTGATGAATCTAATCAGATCGTCTTTAGAGGTGTCGAAAGACAAGTTACCAATCCAAACACCATATTTAGGTTTCTCTTCAACTTTTGCTTCTCCTTTATCCTCTTTGTCATCCTCAGCATCCTCTTTCTTTTGCTGAGCAGCTTGGGCTTCTGCCTTTTCTTTGGCTTGTAGTTTCTCTAAATCCAGTTTACCCTTTCTCAATAAACGTTTCTGTTTCTTCGATAGAGGAGCATGTTGCTCTAAATCAATCTCAATCTCTTCTTGGTCCAAAGCTCTCTTCTTTACCTCTTCGGAATCTGACATCATGAATAGATATTAAAGTTGGTTCCTTATCAAGAATATCTGAACTATGGTCTACAGATGTAAATATGTATACTGAGGAAAAAAAATTTGTGAGATGGGCACAGGGCACATAACCTTAATATAAGGTTAGAAAAATAAAGTCTCCAGGGTGCGAGTCGAACGCACGATCTTCAGATCACTTTGGAATCCATTACAGTCTGACGCCTTAAACCAACTTGGCGACCTAGAGTGGTTTTTGTTGGTCTTTTCTGAGTGGATGACTACATAGTGTACGTTGATGACGGTTTTTGTTCAAATTTTTTGCCGCTTTATCAGTTATTAGGGCGTAATTTTAAGAGCCAAATAGGTAGAAGAGCTGGAAATCTCATTGAGTGGATTCCAGGAAAAGGAAAGACTGGAAAGAGAAGTAGAATGAGCTAAATTACTGAAATAGAAAGCTCATTTCCTATAAGAGTGTAATTAATTTGGGTAAATTTATATAATAAGGATTAATTACAAAGAAACTCGAATTGTTGGGAAAGAAACAGAAACCAGAAAGCAAGACTTGCAATACTCGCACACATCAGAGGCGGTTGTCAAGTCCAAGATTATTCATCGAATTGTGACTTCTCATGAGCTTTTCGGATTGGAGTTTGGTCATATATTACAATATAGAAAAAGATCCATTATGTTTGTATCCTAGTTGATATCGATAATATATAAAATATATAACTTTTCTTGCTCAAGAGATTCTAAGTTCTCTACGTACTCATCTAAAATTTAACAGAACAATTATTGTTCAAGGAAGAATAGTAGAGTATGTAAATAAGATATCAGAATGATGCTAAAGGATTAAGCTTAACACAACCAAAAGTGCTTCTCAGCATTATAGCGTAGAAATCAGACATTCTATTAAATAGAATAAGTAACTAACAAAAAAGGTATTATGATTCTTATATACGTGAGATGGAAAGGTATAAAGAGTGTGAATTTACAGAATGGAGCGAACTCCGTCTGCAAAGTAGTAATAGTTATAGCGGGAACTGCCCGAAACGGCGTAAAGTACCCGAGGTTCATTTGTGGAAACAACAACAATAACACACGACTGCGCAGAGATGGTCGATAGCATCATTGGTGGCCATCAAGAAATAAAAGGAGTAGATACTCTACTCAGAAACTGACTTAAGCAGGGTTATATGCAAAAGGAGATCATCATGAGTTAATTACAATGGGAGGATCTTATGTGCTGTGAAATCGAACAAGGCTCCTGGGAGCTAAGATGTCCTGAGCTTTCATTTTTTTTTTTCCTCATTAAAACCATGTATTTAAATGCTTAGAAAAACATAAATTGAAGTGCACCTAAGGCAGCAACTCTGTTATGTAGACTGGAGCTTTTGATCACAGGTAGGCTAGATCGGTTTGAGGGTTTCAGCCAGAATGATGAGAAATCAATCTTTTTTTTTTACATAGAGTAAAACTTGTATTGACGGCTATTTCTACCTTAGATATTTATGGCTTCT
>JAKTWU010000332.1:0-23998 GCA_030582435.1 Taiozyma onychis
CATCGTTGATAAACCAAAAGCGGTTAAACCCTTGAAGCTAAGGCACAAGTGAATTGGGTTAAAGGCGATTTTAAGCAAAAATGCATGGGGATCTCTGATGCCACAACTACTCCTGTCATTTAGGTGGCAAGCAGCAGGTGGCAGCAGCAGGCTGCAGACAACAGCGAGAATCTTCTGGAAGGCAGATTTGTTAGAAGTTGGCAGCAGTAGTGGTTGACAAATACAAAACAACGTATGACTAAAGAGATCGACACTTTTATAGTAAGATTCGGTGGTTAGGTCTCCTCATACAGCTTGGAGACGCCTGTTAAAGCTTGGTACTTCTATGGAAACAATGCAAGTTCTGCATAGTGTTGTGTACAAAGGGAAAATTGATCCGAGTGGTCTCTAAATTGTTAGGTTCAATGTTCATTTTGTCTAGTTCCTGATCTGTGGCTATGATATGTCCGCTCTCTGTGGACCTTCGAGAAACTGCTACAATAAATTAAGTCTTCATCTTTTAAAACTGAAGCCATTAAACCACCACTCAATGCTTTACCAATAGAGTGTTCCACCCTAGTTGGATTGGACACTTGTATAGACGTCAGATTTTCCCGTGGCTCAAAGTGGGAAATTTTTGACAGTTGAGCCAACCTGCTGTCAAAGGATCTAGGGACCTGCAGTGCAGATAGACAGCATCTTCACATACCCAATAGCTTTGAAATTGGACAAAGTGCTATTTTGGGTTTCGTTTCAAAAAGATAGCAAAAAGGGAGGGAAAACTTAGAAGTCGATACTGTTAGCCTTTTCAGGGGAGAGGTTTGAGAAGAACATATGGAGCCAGGCTCATCTCATTCCTGATAATCACCTCCATTCAAGTATTATTCAAAGGTCAATTCGATGGCTTCTCTTTCCAGATTAAGTTCGAGTAACGGACTTAAAAATTGCTTGGAGGTCCTATCTATTTGAAATATTCTCGCAGTGCTGGCGTCAAAGAGAGCCCCACTTAGATGGATCACAGTACTAGCCACTTACGAACAGATCTTGGCTGAAATTGATAGACACTAGTCGTTGATGAGAGTTGATATCTCGGTCAACTGCAATAAAATTGAGTCTTTATAGCTTGAACAGCGACCAGGGCTTTATTTTTTTAGTGTGTTACCAAATTTTAGAAGCTGTGAGTAAGTTAGAGTAAAATTGACCTCAAGCTTCAAAAATCAGACACAAGCTTATTTTACTTCAAGAGTTCTGCTGCAGACAGTTGATAGTTTAACTTCCGCCTTGTATATCAAGTATTACCCCTTTTAAATATGATTTTGATGCTTTGGAAAGGTTGATGCTCCTCAAGAAATGCTGTTTCATTAAATGTTTTTTTTTTCTCCTGCCAAAGATCGACACATGCATGAGACCGCATGAATAGACCTGACAAAGTGGACTAAAATCTGCAAACAGGGTCACAAAGTTATGCAAGTTTCGGCATTCTGAACTCACCAAGTCTCAACATGTCACAACTTCTTTTCCTTCTAACACATAAAGTTGCATCTTTCTAAGGTTTCAGATTATGCAACGTCAAAAAACACGATGAAACATTGAATTGATTCCTTCCTGGGTTGGATGTGACTGTTGTTTTGGTGGTGATGATCTGGCTGCCTCTATTGGAATAGGCTGCCAAGTTCAAGACATTTGCTTTGCCTAGCTCTGTGCTTGCCAGTGGCCAAAAGAAGTGGCCTCTGCTGCCTGACGCGGCCGGTGTCCTAATTTCGTGTTCTTCCCCCGTTTGGCAGCGCTGCTAGTGAGATGCTGTTAATTAGCTTGCAGATGGACAACCAGAAACACGCATACTCTCACACACACTCGCTTTGTTTCATAATTTGTCACTGCCTGATAGGTTTATATAAAGCGTATCCCGCTTCGAAATGAGGTCTACGCCAACTTCACGATTCGAAAGCGAGTTGAAAACGAGTTGCCACTGTGTTTCTGTCAGTTCTTGAACAGTTGCAAAAGTGGTGAGCCCCAATTAGCATTTTGGTCTTGTTTGCATCCAAAATCCCGCCAATATCCGGTTTTCTTCGAACAAAACTCTAGAAGTTTTTCAGGCAGAAGAAAGCATTTTGCTTCTTTAGTCAGTTAGTCTGATTAATCTCTTGCTCTGTTACTTTTTGGACGCTGTGCGCCTTTGTCTGGGCCTTTGTGTATGAGCCACTTTTGGAAGGGAAGTATCACCGCTATTCCTATTCCGTTGGAGTCACTGAGGAAACATTCCCCTCCAGTCATAAACCGTCAAATAGTGCTATATCACAGACATATAGCTTATAAAGTCATCATATAACAGTTTATGAGCGGCGCCAGATCATTTTTTTGCATTTACCGCTGATCCACATACACTATAACTCCCCAGATTGCGTGGTCAATTTACAATATGCAATTCACTATGTCCAGCGATATACCTGTTAATGATCACAGGAGACGACATGAATCCTCCCCTGACATTGGAGGTACCAAACGAAGAAAAGGTTCTCAAGAGACGGTTCAAGTGATAGATTCTGAATATCTTGTGGAGTATCCAGTAATAAGGCAGGAAGATGTTGATAAATTCTTCCCACCTGGTTCACTAGAAAGATACGATGATGGAAGAATACCACTTCGGTACCAGATCTTTTCCAATAAGGAGATCTTGAAAAGTGTACTGACTAAACCTAAGAAGGGTGTCTTCATGTGCAATCACTGTGACGATCTGTTTCCAAACTTTGGTGAACTTCTGGACCATTTTGACAAGTTTGATATCAAGAGACCTCACAAGTGCCAGCACCAAGACTGCCCGTGGTCCATTGTTGGGTTTAATAGAGAGAGACAACTCCAGCGACACGTTTCCTCAGTGCATAATCCTTTGAAGTCATTCAAATTTTCTGTGAACCATTGTGATAAAAGCTTTGGAAGAATGGATCTATTAAACAGACATACTAGAAACGTGCACGAAAACAAGTTGTCCAGGTTTAACAGAAAGAGAGAGAGTAGGAACTTCTCAACTCCAGGCACAGTAAAAGAAACTAATATAGATCCCCACCAGCAAGACGCACTCCAATATCAACAAACACCTGCCAACCCTTTTACACATCACCATCTTCTCCAAAAACAATCACTCTCAATAAATCAACTTCCTCAGCCATTACCACAGCCTAATTATACTCTACGAAATCCCCTTCAATTCTCACAAATCTACCTATCAGATTCAAGCACAGAGTTGCCACCAATTCAGTGTACATTCCCAGGAACACCACAGTTAGAATCGTCCTCACAACAATCACAGCTGACTTCACCTAGTAATTCAGAAGACAGTTCCTCAGGCAATCCCAACCATTCAGGTGCCAAATTTTACAAGCATTCCATCAATTTTTTGACCAATGAAGAGAAAAAGTCTTAAACCACCATTCCCATATGGGCTCCTGCATCGACATTTCAGTTCGTTCTTGTTATCATATTGATTTACTACTTTCTTTTTTGAATCCACAGCGGATCTTGGATACACTATGTCTTGTAAGCCATAAATCATAAGATTCCTATTAAGAACGTTTCAAGATTATCCCCAAATCAGATGGCACGTTGTGTTATATATACAAGTATTCTTCCTCTTTATTTCTCCACAGTTGGCTCAGTGACTCTATCAGCATCATAAACAGTCAATCTTGACAAGACTCTCTCATCTGTAACTGATTCCTGAGTCCACTCACTGTTCTTAGCTTTACCCTTTTCGACCCATTTCTTTGGCCAGTCTTCTTCTTCATCCTTGGCCCAATCGACGTGGTCTAGTTTGAATGGTGATCTCAAGTTCTCAACAAGAGCCACTGTGGCCTTCCCATAGTCTTCAGATAAATGACGTCTGGTGTAGAATCTAGAGATACGTTGTGGGGTGCTTAAGAAACCTAACAAGTGATATACTGGGATCACTAGGATTGGTTGTTGGAAGACTGGAGAGACATGGTCTTGAGTAGGTATCTTGGTGCCCGTGTTGAAATTTAGTTCTGGGGCCAGTTCAGCTTTGGAGTAGTCTTCTGGGAAAATAAATGGCTTAGGAATTGGGTTTTTCTTCTTTTCCTCATCTTCTTCACCTGTATCGAAATCGTCATCTTTGATTTCTTCAGGTTTTGTTTGTTCTGGCTTAGTTTGGTCTGATGTTGATTCTTCTTGTTTTGGTGCAACAGTGGTGTCATTAGTTACGATCTTCTCAGAATCAGTGGTTTCAGAAGTTTCACTCTCGGTATTCTCCCTTCCTATATCATTCAACGATTGAACAATTGGAGCTCGCGGTAGTTCATCTTTCACTTCTTCGACCTTCGTCTCTTCCTCAACTTCGTTAGCATACGCCATTTCTGTATGATCAATTGGCTTCTCCAAAGGCCCCAATAAACCTTCATGAACACCGTGAAGGTATTCTTTATAGGCGCCTCTACCGATACACAGCACACCACCATTAGCTGCAGGATCCATAATTTGAGCATCTTCATTCACAGGTTCCTTATCATGACGTTCGTTTTCATAGAAGACACCAAGGATCGTATTGAACTTCAGCCCATCAGTGAACCTCTTGTTAGCTAGGGCTTCTTCTTCCTCCTTAGTAGGACCTCTTTTTTGGGTTAGCCAAGTCTTTAATCTATTACACCATTTCTTACTATCAGCGATTCTTTTGGCCTGTTTCTCATTCTCCAAAATCTCACGACGTAGCGATCTAATCTCAGCAGCAACAGTGGCCCTGATAACACCTTGTCTATTCTCGGATTGGATATTGTAATCAATCCCAGCAGAATTCAAGATCGGCTTCACATAACGTCTAAAGATGGCCATACTTTCATCCAGATAGTCGCTTGGAGGCGGAGCAATATACACCGTGATCTTTCTAGCCAAAGTATGTGGGTCTAATGGTTGTTCACCAAACCTGGACACTCTTGTCACCCACTTTTTTCTGATCTGCTTCTGTTCATATCTGTCGTAGATGATACCACCCGCACCTGCCGCGACAACGGTCCAGAAGATCATCCAGTTTCTGGAAGGAAATCTTATGGTAGGAATACCCATAGCACGTAGTGCTGGATTGGAGAATCCTTTTGACTTTGGTTTGGCATCTTTTGGCTTCACTTCTTCAATCTGCTTTGTTGATTCAGCCAGGGGCTTTTCTGAGGCAGTTTTGGAAGGCAGCTCCACAGCGGCAGCCACAGATCCAGGCTTATTGTCAGCCATTGTACAAATCAGCTGGGAGCAAAGTGCAAAATCGACCCGATGAGCTTCTAAAGCAGCTTCCTTATGATGGCCAAAATTTTGGAGAAGTTCACCAATAAGCCGGTCATTTTCCAGACAAGATCCGAGGCCGCGAATTCCGCGAATTTGTTGTTTCTATTTTTTTCATTGTTAACGACAATTGCAAATGACCCAAATTGCCCATCAACAAGTGGGAACGCCGCTAAAGAGGTCTACAAAACCGTCGATTCCGACAAAGAACAGATCCTTCGCTCACGTAGCACTTGTGCCTCTCCTCATCCACCGTCAAATTTGCAATCGATTAGCAGTCGAACTCCCGCTTTATCTATTGCTAAATTTTTGCTGAGAGGAGTGACAGTCCAGTTCTATCAACATATAGATGGGAAACGCTTCTTCACAGCCTTCAGCCGATTTTGACTACTCTTCTAACCCATCAGAACAGAACGACTTCTGCGTCCACCGTCACGCATCCGACACCAATCTCAAGACCCGCTCCGTCAATTCTGATATCAGCAGTACAAAAGTCCATCCATTACTTAACCCACAAAACCTTCGTTCACAAACAAGCACTCCAACCACAGCTATGACCGCACAAGAGAACGACATTCCACATTCGCAGGGCGATTCATTGACTAACGCAACCAATACTGCTTCTGCTGCCTCTGCTGCCGACGTCACGATGTCCGGAATAGGCCAATCCACCGCCAATTTAACATCACAGCCATCAGTCATGAACATCGACTCGGAACAACCGGCAGATTTAGATAGGCCAGCTCCTCCAAGAAGAAGATCCACTCTAATTCTAACAGATGACCAAGATTTTGAAAAGCTGAAGTTAAGCAAGACTGATCAGAATTCCACTGCTGGTGTCAATGAGTCAACCCCCAATTCTGGTTCCACCCCAGAAACCACACAAAAGGCCACAGTTCCAGTTGAGATCCAATGGTTCCAAGGTGGTGAAAGTGTATTCATAACAGGTTCATTTACCGGTTGGAGAAAAATGATCAAACTTGTTAAGGAATCAGATGAAAAATTCTCGATCAAGTTAAGGTTGCCTTACGGCACCCATCGCTTTAGATTTATTGTTGACAATGAACTACGATTCTCAGACTTTTTGCCGACTGCCACTGATCAAATGGGTAACTTTGTTAACTATATTGAAATCCAAACTCCAGAGGTCTCTCAGGTCAATTTAGAACAATCTGGTGAACACAAGGAATCTGACGCTGATGCTAAGGCCAGGTTCAAACAATCTGCTGCTGCCAAGGACTCAAAGTTGGGCTTAACTAATGACGATGATGACATGGGCAATGGTTACTCTAGATTCCACCAAGAGACTCCACAATCTTCCAAATTAGATTACGTTAGAGATATTCCAGCCATTTTCACAGATCCATCAGTAATGGAGCAATACTACATGACGTTAGACAACAACCAGAACAACAATCAAAACCAATCATGGTTGACACCGCCACAACTGCCTCCACATCTTGAAAGTGTTATATTGAACAACTATTGCAATGCTGATAAGAGCAATAGTTCTGGTGCCTTGCCTATTCCAAACCACGTTGTCCTAAACCACTTGGCCACCACAAGTATCAAACATAACACCTTGGCTGTCGCCTCAGTAGTGAGATACAAGAGAAAATACGCTACGCAGATTCTTTATGCCCCGCTGCAGTGAGAGTTGGTGGTGTCACAGCAGCGTGGCCCATGCCATGAAGAGATTAGAAACGTCTATAATTGATTACATGTAATGAGGATAACCTGTAGTTAAACTCAGTAATCAATCGTGTTGTTTGTACTCTTCTGAGTGCTTCTCCTGGTGATTTCTGTCTATTCCTCGCTAATTCCTCGCTAATTCCCCCAATATGTGCTCATCGCCTCCTTTTTGACACCTTTTTCGTGGTGTTTCTCAAATTTAAGGGAAAAAATGAGAAGGCAAAACAAAAACATCACCACATTTTGCAACTTGATCACACTTTTGCCACTCAAAACCCGGCCCCACCACACAATGTCCACCGATTTCAAGAGCGCCGATGAGAAGCTGAAGGACATTATTTCAAAGTCGAAAGATGTCGACCCGGATTTGAGATTTATGGCGCTAAATGACTTGAATAAGCTGTTAGTGATTCACAACTTGATCATCAACAAGGTCAACTCCTACTCCTCCAAAATTGTCGCTTTGCTGCTAGATGGGCTGAATGACGCCAATTCAGACGTCCAGAATCAGTCATTGAAGTGCTTTAAGCATTTGGTCTCCAACCTGGACGACAATGAGATCTTGAGCGTCTTGATGGAGTTGAACAAGGCCCAAATCAGTGATAACTTGATCACCACTTCCATCCACACAATGGCTGTCAGTGAGATCTTGAAAAATGTCAATTTGAAACACAGCTCCACCGGTGAGCTTATCGTTACGAAATTATTACCAAGTTTGATTCAATATGGAGTCGTTGTCCAATCTTTAGACGCTATTGAGACTTTGTCTGATTTGATCAAAAATTTGGGTAATACCATGTCAGCTGAGCAGTTGTCCTTCGTATATTTGGCCTTGATCAACACCATTTACAGTAAGGGTAACACTAAGAGTATTGCTGCCCTAGGTTACTTGGTCAACTACTTGTCTAAAGAGGAAATCAATTCTGTCTTCAACACAATCTCACAGAAATCGACTAACGACATAGTGAACGCCACAATCACACTAAATATTTACAATACATTAGCCAGAAGTGATGCCACATTGTTCGAGTCCTACATTGGTGGTGTCCTATCCTATGCTGTTGAGAAACTTGATTTGGACTCTGATGAGATTCAGGATGATCAAGTCAAGATTGATGATATACGTACTGAGGCTTTAAGATTGATCTCATTGCTGATTCCAATTGGTGAAAGAGTTATTGATCAAGAAGCGGTTTTTTTGCAAGCAATTCAGTATTTCACTAATTATAGTCCTTACACCAACGATGATGAAGAAGATGGCGACGAAGACATGGATGACTTCTCGGACCCTGAGTTCTCGGATGAAGAGGAATTTGATGATGTTGATGATGCCGATGATAATTCGTGGAAACTGCGTAAGCAAGCTGCTGATCTATTGGGCGCATTATCCATATCTTTCCCATACCAAATTTTGCCAAAGATTTACGAGGAAGGCTTGTTTGACAAGTTGTTGAATGGATTAGGTGATTCTTCAGAAGCTGTTTCATTTGCAAAGATTGAGAGTTTGACTGCTATTGTGAAGACTACCAACAAAGATGAAGCTTATAGATCACTTCACAACGACCGTCCAGATGATCGCCCGTGGTCATACTTATCTGCAAGAAGATCAGAAGTCGTTAAGAAGGTTTCAAAAGAATTATCATCTGCGACTCAAGTGAGCAAATTCAATACATTGCTGCATTTCTTTGACGAACTAAAGGATTTGAAGCAGGACTTGAAAGTCGTTTTGAGTACCATCAGAGAGAACAATTTTGGTTTGAACTTGGATTTACTACAATTCTACTCAACCACTTTCAAGCAAAATGATATTGGGTATTTCGAAGATGAGTTAGAGTACATTGCCGGTGTTATCGACGGTGGTTTGAAGAGTATAAATCACATAAGTGTTTTGAACTCAATTGATACCACTGCCGACTATTTGAACTTGACATTCGATGAAAGATTAGCCACTTCATTATTGGAAATTTTGAAAAACACAAAGAATGATAGCGAAGTTAGAAACCAAGCAGTGTTAGCATTCTCTGGTGTCGAGACATTGGAACCACACTTTGTTTCAGATGTTTGGACTGCTTTGGAGTCAACTTTGGATTATGAACCTTTAGTTATTAACGCTATCCACGCCTTGAGTACGTTAACAGTTAAATATGCGGAAATTCTAAGCCAAGAGAATGTCAGTAACGTGGTCCAAAGATTCAAGAATTTATTGAAAGATTCAAAATACGCTTCTGAAGTTGTTGAGGCTTTAGCTACTATGGTTCGCTATGTTGCTATTGATTCTTCTGTCGCTACCGTTCTATGTGAATTATTCGAGAATAACTTGTATCAATCACACATTTTGAAAACATTGTCACGCTTAGATCTGGACAACAACCAATTGAAGGAAATCTTTTACAAGGCTTACACCATTGATGAAATTGATGATGAGGCTTTGCTAGATGTGTCCAAGAGAATTGGCTCAGAATTGATCCCAACTTTGGAACAGCATCCAGATGACTCTAGACTGATTAAAATATTAGCAAACATCATAATTGAAGAAGGTTTGGAAGACTACGTTGACGCAAGAAAGACCGAGCTACTACAGCGTGTCAACACCAATTTCAATGTCCGATTATTGGGTTATGTTGGTGAAAAAGCTGATGCCCCATTAACCATTGATGAGATTGTTGAATTATTTGACATTGATGAAACTAAGATCTATGCTGCTCAAACTTTGGGTAAATTGGTCACCAGGAACTATGCATTCCATATTCCAAACTTCTTGGCTAAGATCAGGAATGACGAACACCGCTACTTGTTATTGATCTCAGTCAAATCGGTGTTGAGCATCAATCATGATATTGATGAACAAACATACAGTGATATTTGGGAGACTTTGATTTCAATGCTACCAACCGGTGATGACATCGATGATAGTATCGATGATGACGTTTCAAAGATTGCTGCTCAAGTTCTCGGCTTGATCTTGGCCTACAATAAGTCAAAAGAACATTTTTACCACAAGGCCCTTGAAGCCTTGAGAAGTGACTCAAGATCAATTATCTACACCATCATTGCGGCCATCAAGTTCATCTTGACCTATGAAAATATCGTTTCACAAGAATTAACAGAGTCATTGCTTTTGGAATCATTCAAAAAGATCTCTGATAAGAATTTAAAGATTAAACAAATAGCCATTGTCACATTGATCACCACTTTAAACAACCATTTCATCTTATTGAAGGATTACTTGCCAAACATCCTACCAAACATCTATGAAGAACTAGCTGCCAAGAAAGAGTATCAAGAGACATTACAAATCGGACCATTCAAGCACAAGGTTGACAAAGCCATTGAAGTGCGTAAGAATTCATTTGAATTCTTGTACAAGCTATCAGTAAATCACAATGGCTTGAAAAATGTGGACTTCAACGAGATCTTATCTGTCGTTGTCAAGAATGGGCTGGTTATTGATATCATCTCAATCAGTTCCTTGATCATTATAAAATTACTGGAATTTGACGATGTTGTGTTGAGCACCGATGACAAGAAGGTGTTGGGTGATGGGATTGATAAAATGTTGGTTAACATCAAGAAGAAAGAGGATCAACAAAAAGATTCCAAGGAAGAGCAAGAGACCAAAACTATTTTGATCAACTTGAGAAACCACATTTTCCATCAGTAGGAAGCTGAAGGGGCGTGGGAGGAGTTATCTGAAAATATCACAACTAAAAATAACATACATGTCTACCCCAGAATCAGGATTTCAAGGAATTGTCTGATGTAGGAAGAAAACATGCCCTGCACTCTTTGCCAAAAATGCCCAATCGGGCATCACTTCACGGTAAAAATTAGCACTTTGTACATGGACGGATGCAACAGGAAAGATTGTACAGCAACTGTTTTATTGGTGTTGTTGTAAAAATAACACAGGATGACAGGTCTTGAACCAGGGATCAACTTAAATCAGGACTAACGAATCAAAAGGAAGGAAATTGCGCTCAAACCCGTACAGTTCTTAGAGAAATTTCAGAACTCGATGGTCTAATTATCTGTAATAACTCCCTCAACATTCTGAATCGTTGAAGTTTACAGTAACTTCTTTTCTTTTTCCCCGGATTAACTTCCTCCACAAAAAAGGAATGAGAACCTCCACTGTAAACGCATGGCCATGCATAGATGACCTTGTGGTAAATGATAGGAAGAGTTGGAAAGTGGTGACAGGTATAAAGCACTTCGATCCGTCTTGTTTTCTCTAAGAAGAAATTAGTTGAGATTTATCATAACCTGACGACCCCTACGACCCCGTCATGACCCTTGGCCAAACTCCTCCTATCACCACTTCTTACATCTCTGATGAGTTCAAGCACGAGCTGCCACGGTCTGCTCCAAAACTGGCAAAGAACATTTTTGACAATTTCTCATTGAAGGGGAAGACTGCCATCATCACTGGTGCTGCTCGTGGTATTGGCTATGCCATCGCTGAGTGTTATTCTCAAGCTGGTGCTGACATTGCCATTTTGGATTACCAAGTTGAATTGGCTAAAGAGAGTGCAAAGTTACTATCAGCAAACTATAACAGCAAAGTCGAAGCCTATTTTATCGACGTTAGTAACGAAGAGGAAGTTGACAGGGTTGTGAGACAAGTCGAAGCTGATTTTGGCACTGTTGACATATTTGTTGCTAATGCTGGTATCGCTTGGACTCATGGCTCATTTTTAGCCACTGAGGATGCAGGTGACAAATGGAGAAGAATGATCGATGTTGATTTGAATGCAGTCTTCTATGGCGCTAAGGCTGTGGGGAGGATCTTCAAAGAACAACAAAAGGGCTCGTTCATTATCACCGCTTCTATGTCTGGTCACATTGCCAATGTTCCAAACTATCAAACCGCATATAACGTTGCCAAAGCCGGTGCCTTACACTTTGGCAGATCATTAGCTGTTGAATGGTCCGGCTTCGCTAGAGTCAACACCATTTCTCCAGGTTATGTTGACTCTGGTCTTTCTAATTTTTTAGACCACGAAGTCAGAGCAAAATGGTGGAGTTTGATCCCATTGGGGAGAGAGGCATTGCCTCAGGAATTAGTCGGTGCTTACTTATACCTGGCCTCTGATGCCTCTACTTACACCACTGGTTCAGATATCAAGATTGATGGTGGTTACACTGCAGTTTAGTTGACTTCCGTTCCTCATTACTAGAGCTTACAAGCTTACACGCTTTGTGGTTTCTAATAGAATTAAT
The DNA here is from genome assembly GCA_030582435.1 of Taiozyma onychis. Lineage (NCBI taxonomy): Eukaryota > Fungi > Ascomycota > Saccharomycetes > Phaffomycetales > Wickerhamomycetaceae > Taiozyma > Taiozyma onychis. Next base: position 12,172 of record JAKTWU010000332.1, read on the forward strand.
TCCTTCTTAATGCAACCTAATACTTGAATTTTTATACTATGATTGAACTCCCATTGTAGAGTATTAGATTGCCTATTATCACCTGCGATAGTGTTAGGTAGAGAGAATTGGAATTGGTATTTAGGTTATTGTGTTCGATCTCGGTAAGGGCAGTATTTATCACGTGACTTCCCAATATGGCAACCCTCCAGCCGTTTTTGTATTTGACCGAGCGATTTTGACAGTCAATAGCTAATTTGAGATGGATAAGGAAATGGACTTTCAAAATGAAGCAAAAGAGAACTCGTCCTAAACAAATCGAGGCTTTCAAGATCTGTTTGACTCGCTAAATCCATTCTTTGTTCCTCTCAAGCAATGAACAGAAGCCAAAAGTCCGGCCACCAGGGCAATCGTCCGCTAGAAACGGATGAACAGGCGCAAGTGGAGCAACAACAGCCACCGAGACAGGCAAACAAAAGAGTTGTCGTCCTCGAAGATGAACCATCCTTCGTCAAAAGCGCATTTCAGGCCATTTTCGGTTTCAGAAAGACTTCATTAACGTTGTTTGTGCTCTTGACCTACTTTTTGGTGTTTGTCCTGGTTCCTTGGGCTCGAGGCAGCGCTTTAGCATTACCTTCTAAAGAACCATATCCCTTAACAACTTCATGGTTAGACCTTCAAAAGATCTCTCAAAAGCCACATCCTTATGTTTCCCGTGCCAATGACGAGGTTCATGGTTATATCCTTGGGAGAGTTCAATCCTTAGCTGCTAAGAGCAAATACATCCATGTTAGCGATGACCCAGAAGAAGACATCACCTTGTTCAAAGTTAAGGAGAATATCTGGAATGCCACAACCAAGCATTCTTCATTACACTACTACGAGAGCTCAAATGTCCTTGTTAAGATTGAAGGCCAAGACCCTTCTCTAGATGGTTTGCTATTAAGTGCCCATTTTGACTCTGTCCCAACTGCCTATGGTACTACTGACGATGGTGCCGGTATTGCCTCGTTATTAGGTGTCCTTGAACAATACGTCAAAACTGGTGAGCGTCCACTACGTACCATTGTCTTCAATTTTAATAACAATGAAGAGTTTGGGTTGTTTGGTGCTGATGCCTTTTTCAACCATCCATGGAGTAAATTAGTCAAATATTTCGTCAATTTGGAAGGTACCGGTACTGGTGAGCGTGCTATCTTATTCAGAACCACTGATTACTCTATTGGTAAGTTTTATCAAAGTGCCAGATCTCCTTTCGGTACTTCCATTTTCCAACAGGGTTTCGCAAGTGGGCTGGTTCACAGTGAAACTGATTACAGAATCTATGCTGATAATGGCCTCAGAGGTCTTGATATTGCCTTCTACAAACCAAGAGCATTGTATCATACATCTTCAGACTCGATTAGACATAGCTCCAAGAACGCTCTATGGCACATGTTATCAAACACTTTGGACGTTACTGAGGCTATTGCTAATGCCAAAGAAATCAGCGATGATGATACTACCCAGTCTGTCTTCTTTGACACTCTAGGTAAGCAATTCATCATCTTACCATCAACTGGTATCAAGATTGCGAATATCACTTTGCTTTCTGTTGTGCCAATCATCTTGATCTTTTTCGTTGTCATCATTAGTAAAAGAGAAATCTGGTCTGTTGGATTCAGTTGGTTAAGATTACCAATCTCATTAGTTATCTCTGGGTTTGCTTCCAAATTTGTCCTTGAAATAATCCAACTAGTCAATCCGTTCATCATTTCCAGTGATTTCATCTCGCCATTGATTGCTTCAGCTGGTATTTTTTTATTCTTCAATTATGCCATCTTGACCGTAAGTCAATCTTTATGGCCTGTTCATGATTTGAAACTATTGATCACTTTGGAAATCTTCGTTGGCCTATGGGTTATCTTATTGATCTCTACAATCAGACAAAGCAAGTCCAATGCTATCACTGGTGAGTATGCGTTCACTGTTGCCTATTCCTTATACTCCATTTCAGCTATTCTGGGCCTATTTGGAATCTCAGTTGCCTCTCCAAGAAAGAGAAAAGTCTCATCTTACACTAGTTATGGCTCTATCGATGATCAATCAAATGGCGATTCTCAAGGTGGGGTCAACGCTGATGAAAACGCTCCTCTTCTATCTAACTCTATCCCTGATGACAATACTGAGGCGGGGGATGAACAACAAGTGGAAGAAGTTATTGAGAAGGGTCACCCAGAACATAACTCATTCACTTATGACTGGAGTTTACAATTTTTGATATTGGTGCCAATTAATTTCTTGCTGTCATATGTTTCCGCTGAATTGATTCTTGAAGCGCTAAATCAAACTTCACAAGAGAGCTTAAACAGCCAAAACTTGGTTTTCTCCATCGTATTACTGGCTTCATTTGCTATCACCATTCCTCTGTTGAGTTTCGCATATAAACTAAATTTCCTTTTTGCCATTTTGTTGATCTTATCCGTTGGCCTTTCCTTATTTAGATCATTATTTGGTGCTCCATTCACTGAATCACAACCACTCAAATTCAGATTTGCCCAGATTGTGAATTTGAATGGTGCTCAACCTGAAACTCATGTTGAAATCTTTGGTAGAGCCGGTTTATTGACTGAAGTGTTGAAAGATTTGCCATCAGTGAAATCCTCAGGTTATAACAACGTCACTTGCAATTCCTGGCCAGATGGTAATGAACTATGCTCATACGTTGCTGAAAGACCATATTTGACTAATGATAAAGACTTGACTTCATACTTGGATGTTAAAGTGGTGAAATCTGGCGGTGAAACTAATCCATCACCGTATGCACCACTATCTGCTGAAATCAAGATTAGTGCCAAGGACAACAGATTTTGTTCTATCAGTTTCAACAGCACAAGTTACAAATCTGGCTACTACGGTAAATCTCCTGTTAGATTAATCACTGTGTTCCACGATAAACCAGGTAATCAATCTTTTAACGACCAAGTCAATATGCAAATTCCATCAGGTCCAAGTAAAGATGCACGTGGCAATGATGTTTTCAAATGGCTAAATGGTATTGATGATGCCCAATTACACAAGCTAGATTGGAACCAGCAATCTTATCATCTAGGCCTAGAATGGATTCCAAAATGGCTAGAGCAAGGTGAAGAGCAAGAACCTTCAGGTTCGCCAAATAACAAACTAGGCGTATCCGTTTCCTGTTATTGGGGTGAATACGATGATGTTTCCATTGTGGAAGGTGAGGCTAAGAGAAAGATCCCTGCATTTGACGAAATTCTACAATATACCCCAGCCACCACTTCATTCTGTAATAGATTTGAAGGTCTTGTGAGAGTGGATAAATTTATCGAGCTATGAAGGCATGTGTCGTACTTTATATGAATTGATTATATAAGTTCATTTATCTCATTCCAATTCTTGATACCCTTAATCTTAGCTTCACCTTGTACACCTTCATCATATGGTATTTTTAGATTTTGTAAAGTCTTTATAGCTGAACCACCTTGCAAGACCACGCCAATATCTGTCTCCAGCATTGGTAGAATATCTGTCGAACTGTCACCGAAATAGTAAATACCATCGGTGATACCTCTTCTCTGGAGGTCCTTCTGTATTCTTTGAACATGCTCCACTTTATCAACACCGGTTCTTATGCAGGCATGATCTGAGATCTCACCTGTCAGAACCCCATCCTCATGTTTGAACTCATTAGTGATAAACGTTAAATTGTGTCCCTCCTCGAACCCGGCATCGCTGAAGATCTTCCTCATCACAATTGAGGTCCAATTGCAACTGAGCACGTACACGGGGATGCCATTGTCATGGACCTTTGCAAACATATCAAAGAACCCTTCTTTGACCTTGACGTGCTCACACTGCTTCATCAGGGTCTCATGCTTGACGTCCTTGAACAGTTGCAGTGCGACAAACTCCCTCACTGAGCACAGCTCAATCTCCTTCAACCCCTCCTGGTATCGTCTCTCTTGTTCTAGCGTCGTTCGATCACCAAAGTCACGGCTGTATTGCTCATAGTTGGAGTAGTACACTCTTGAGAAATGGTCCCATTCCGTGGGGAAATCGGGCTTTGTGAGGTATGCAGCTTCAGCAACGAGCTGGATGGTGTCTCTGTCGGTGATGGTGTCGTCCCAGTCTGTGATGATGGCCTTGATCTTTGGTGGCGTTGCTGGCGTTGCTGGCATTGTTTGTTGCGGTGGTGTCTGTGGTGTCTGTGGAGGGAAGAGAGATGACCAAAGGTTCTGCAATTCAAGTGCATACAGCGACAGAAGGAGGCGGTGGACAGAGTCCTTCCAAAGAAGAGATATTCTACAAGGGCAAATCCGGGTGAAAGAACATCAGATTAAACATTAACTATACAGAAACTGAGTGGAATGTCTACGAACTCCTATATCAGACACCTACTTGGTCAAACTGAATTGACCGCACTGTGCCCGACTCAAACTGTGTAGTTTTCGCTCTCGCAAAGGACGCCACCAGCAAACAAACGCTGGTGGAGGGCCGCAGGAGAGTTTTTGGCCGCAAAGGGACCTTCGGTGGCGTCCGTTCTGCTGATAATTTGAATGTGAAGAGGATTTTTCAGTGAAAGAAGTGAAATTTTTGTTTGGAGAATTTTTTTTTTGTATGGGGATCTTGGTGGTTGGGGCACGACCTCTCGAAAATACAAAGTACCCACAAAGAAATCGGTGGCTGGATATAAAAGGTATGTTTCCGGTTAAATTCCCTGAGATTTCCGGTGCCAAAATGCTATCAATACGGTTCATACCCTCCTTAAGGGGATCCAGTACCGCTCACAGAGCACATAGTGGCCTGATACGGCTTTTCTCTCGCTCAAATCTGGTAAATGCTGAGCAGAAGGACGAGATCATCAAGTTCAAGGACCTCGATGCCAAATGGACCCACAAATGGAGAGAACTCTCACCGGATGGCTCGCTATACCCACTGAGCAAAGTCGATGCCAGTGCTAAGGACAAGAAGTACATCCTATCCATGTTTCCCTACCCGTCGGGTGTCCTTCATTTGGGCCATGTCAGAGTGTATACCATTTCAGACTCCATCTCGAGATTCCATAGAGCTAAGGGAACCTCTGTGATCCATCCAATGGGGTGGGACGCCTTCGGTCTTCCTGCTGAGAACGCTGCCATTGAGAGAAACATCAATCCTGCTGTTTGGACCAGAACGAACATCGAGAAGATGAAGACACAAATGAATTCTATGCTCGTTGATTTTGATTGGGAAAGAGAGGTTACCACTTGTAACGACGACTACTACAAATGGACACAGAAGATCTTCCTCCTCTTGTTCGAGGATGGACTGGCCTATAGAAAAGAAGCAGAGATCAATTGGGATCCCGTGGATCAGACGGTGCTGGCCAATGAACAAGTTGATGCTGAGGGTAAGTCATGGAGATCTGGTGCCCTTGTGGAGAAGAGATTGCTGAGCCAGTGGTTCTTAGGGATCACCAAATTTGCTTCTGCATTAAACCAAGATCTGAACATTTTGGAAGAATGGCCATCAAAGGTTAAGACCATGCAAAAACACTGGATTGGTGAATCCCATGGTGCTGATATTATCTTCAAGTCCAATAACGAACTTGTGGAATTGAAGGCTTTCACCACTAGACCTGATACCATCTACAGTATTCAATACGTAGCCATCGCTAGAGACCATCCTTTAGCTAAAAAGTTAGCCTCCTCCAATCCTGAAGTGAAATCATTCATTGAAGCAGCTAAAGATCTACCTGAAGACTCCAAAGCGGGCTTTGAACTACCAAACATTAAACTAGCAAACCCTTTAAAGCCGGGTGAATTCGACATTCCTGTTTTTGTTGCCCCTTATGTCCTTGGTAATTATGGGGAAGGTGTCGTTATGGGCTGTCCTGGTCATGATATTCGTGATTTCGAATTCTGGAAGGAGAATAAACCATCTGAACCTGTGATTAAAACCATTATCCCAGCTGATAAGAAGCAAAAAGATCTAGAAGGTGAACCATTTACTGATAAGGGGAAATTATCTGTCCAGGACCCCGAATTGAATGGGCTATCAAGCAAAGAAGCCACCAAAAAGATTGTTGAGAAGTTGACCACTTTGGGCCTAGGTAACAAAAAAGTTCAATTCAAGATTAGAGACTGGTTAATCAGCAGACAACGTTATTGGGGTGCTCCAATACCAATCATCCACTGTGGCGCCTGTGGTCCTGTTGCTGTACCTGATAGGGACCTTCCTGTGAGACTTCCAGAAGATGCAAAAATTGTTGGTAAAGGGAACCCATTGGCCAATTTAGAATCGTTTGTAAATGTTGACTGTCCAAGTTGTGGTGCCCCTGCTAAGCGTGATACTGACACTATGGATACGTTCATGGATAGCTCATGGTATTTCTTCAGGTATGTTGATCCAAAGAACACCAGTGCTCCATTTGATTCCCAAAAGGCTTCAAGTTCATTACCCGTTGACATTTATATTGGTGGTGTTGAACATGCTATCTTACACTTGCTATACTCCCGTTTCATCTCCAAATTCCTAGCATCAAAGGGCCTATGGGATGGTTCTTCCTCTAAGGGTGAACCTTTCAAGAAATTGGTTACTCAGGGTATGGTTCACGGTGAAACTTTCATCAATCCAACCAATGGCCGTTTCTTAAAACCAGAAGAATTGAGCTTCTCAGATCCCAAGAATCCAATCATTAAAGAAACAGGTGAAACTCCAAAGATCTCTTTTGAAAAGATGTCCAAGTCCAAATACAACGGTGCTGATCCTGGTGAATGCATTGAGGCGCATGGAGCGGATGCCACAAGGGCTCATATCTTGTTCCAGGCCCCAGTGAGTGATATCTTGGATTGGGATGAGTCAAAAATAGTTGGGATTGAACGATGGTTACGTCGTGTGTTACAAATTTCCAAAGACGTAACAACTAATTCCAAGGCAACTAACAGCATTCCTACCAAATTGAACGACGAGGAGATTAAATTTCATAATGAAGTTGAATCTTTGGTGAAATCAATTACTGAATCATTTGATGTCACACTGTCTTTGAACACAGTTATTTCTGACTACATGAAGATCACTAACGCCTGTTCTTCTGCTCTAGAGAGTGATCAAATTCACAAGTCGCTAGTGTTGAAATCAATCAAGAAACTGTTAGTGGTCATGTCGCCCGTGACACCAGCAACTGCGGAGGAAGGCTGGGAGATCTTGAAAGTTGGCCTTAATGAAGATTGGAGTTCTGTGCTTGCCGAGAAATGGCCAGAATCTGAATTATTGATCGAGTCAAACATCACCAAGTACAATATCTTTTGCAATGGTAAAATGAGATTCACTTTTGAAGCTGACAAAAACTTTTATAAGAATACCAGATTAGTCGAGGAGACATTGATACAACATGAACAAGTCAAGAAATACCTCGAGGGAAAGACCATCAAGAAAATCATCGCAAAGAACAAAGCTATCAGTTTTGTCATTGTTTAGATGATGTTATACATAGAAAAAACAGTGCAACATTGTAAATATATAAAGACATATAATAATGAATTGATGATCATTTCTTTTTTACTAGTGACTTTAAGTGAGAGAATAATAACTCTGACAAGCCGACGAAACCAATAGCCTCCAATTCTTTCAAGACTTCAAGCCTGACATCTTCGTAAGAGCCAATCCATTCACCATCATTATCAGCGATAACCTGCTCAGCGCTTTGTGCTGTTAGGGGACCCTCATGGATAACCTTTACTCCTTTCTGTTGCTCCAATTTCTTGATGATAGACATGCTATATAAGGCAAAGGCAGGATTTGCATGGACGTTGAACAGTGATTTAAAGCCAGAGTTGATATCATATATAGGGACACTGTTCTCCAGTGCATTGATGAATTCATAACTTAATCCAAACGCTGTGTTCCCATTCTTTGAAATCTCAAATGCCTTGTTTCTCCAAATCAAATTGCAAATATCAACAACGTAGGAATTATGTAGATTAGTTAGTCTTGTGATATCTTCATTCACCTCGGCAACTCTCAACACCGCCTTGGAGAAATTCAAGTGCCCACAGAGAGAGGAGAAGGTTAGTGGGTCCCCAAGGAATAGTAATGAGTGGATAAGAGATTCTGGGAGAACCACAAGCTGAGCTGTTAGATATTTTTGGGGAATAATTTGAAGTATGTTGATGAATTCAAGCACAGAATGGATCATGATTTTGTTATATTGGAAATAATGGATCAATGGTTCGAATTGGGAGACAATGTCTTTGAAGTGAGTATTCACTGAGTTTTCTTTATCTAGTGATTCAATTTGATTATACCAGCCTAATATAAGAATGCGTAAGGAATCAATAAAGTCAGCGGCGCATCCAACAGACAGCTGTTTCCCAACATGAGTCAAAGACGAAAAAATATCTTTAACTTTCAGTTCATTCTTTATATTCAATCTTGATATGAAGAAGAAAGTGTACTTCTTCAACTTCAGATTCTTCAAATTAGACTCTTTCAGGAGAAATTCATCAATTAGCACAGACGGGACAACACCAGTGACCTCAACGTAATTTTTTATGGCATCAAACGCCCAATTGATCTCAGCGTCTGAAACGATATCCATATCGTCAAGAAAAGAACCGAACCAAGCAATGAGTCTTTGACGATCATTTTCATCTTCTTTTACAGCGTAAGCTAATTGAGAATATCCTCTATCTTCAAACAGAAGTGTGCTCCACTCTGTTTTAGTATTCAAGGACCCGATGGTCTCGACTAACTTATCCAGCGATGGAATTGGATTCAAAAAAGCTGCACCAAAATCGATCAAAGTTGATCCTTTTTTCCTTCTTTTCAACCTCTCTTCGAACTCTCCCAACTGTTTCATGTCGTCATATGCGTTCTGGATCACTATCTTGTTATGATCATCGTGTTCCCTTAAACTAAGAAACTCCTGGAAGTATTGGAAATCTGGATGTGTGAAGATCTTTGGTGATATTCTTGGATAAGTATCAAACACTTCATCAGGGGCAAAAGTCTGATAGTGTAGAAGCAAGCCAGCGACAGAATCAGGTTGGCCATACTTGGTATATATATGCTTCAATTTCTCCACCCTCTTGGGCGTAACATGTGATTTCTTTGTCGCTAAGAACAATAGATGTGCCATTTGTGATCTCAAGAAGTCAAATTCAAGGTAATTGAACACAACCCCGTATAATCTCTGTACTATATCCGACTCCTCCAAGAAGGAGTACACAGAAATCACCCACGTTACAAGCTGGATCTGGAAGCTTGTAGGGAGTCTTTTAGCATCGTTGTTCACCGTCTTGACGCCAACCTTACCAAAGATCTTGATGATGATCTCACTGGGAATTTTACCCGTGAAATAGATATGTTTGTGCAGGATATGGTTTCTTGCCGCAATCGGCAGGTGTAAATATGGGTCTAGAAGGATATCAAAGACCTCTATGAGCTGTTTAGTGGTAAGACCTGTGTGTTTTATAGGAAGTTTGCCTAATCGGACCAACGTTGTTTGGACATGTGTGTTCGCTGAAACACGTTAGTGAAATGTTTGTCACGTATCTTTTCGAGTTACGGACTGTACTCACGATCTTTCAGACTTTCAATCAGTTTGTCAAAGTCATCCATACTCTTTATTTTGGTTGATTGTACTTGTTTTATTGAATTTCGAGTGTTGATGGGTAAACATTGTTTTCATTTTCAGAAAAAGGTATAGTTGTTGCCTTGGTTACTGGTCACTATGAGGGTTACCATGGTTACTCATTGGTGATAACTTTTATTCACTAAAGCATATAAAATTACAAAACCTGAACACTTTTTTTATGCTATATTTATCAAGCTTTCACTTCCAATATTCCCAATCTATCAAAATTGTTTCTTGATCTGACGTAAGGATCCAACTTGACGTAATTCTCAGCCAACTGTCTACCTAACACCCTCTTCTCTTCTCTATATTGCTTGTTTTCTTCAGGTGTAACAGACTCGATCCAATTCACAGTAGCATCAACGAATCTGGTGATCAGATCAATCCTCTCAGCCTTGATGGCATCCCTTGTCTCTGTGTCACTCAATAGGGCATCGTCCTCAGGGTTTGGATCGATGAATTTTGGTTCGAAATCATCCTCACCACCAAGGGACTCAGGAATGTATTTGGCAGGGATATATTTGTTCAAGTCTTTTGCTGATTTTGTGAAGGTGATCTTACTTGCAACAACAGGGTCTAACCAATTCTTAATGATGTTCCAAATAGGTGGGAAGATCCAAGGAGCCTTATGGACAAACAGCTTACCTAATGATTCTGGGTAATGTGCCTCGAAAGCAGCAATCATAAACTTCACTGGTGCATAGTCCATGTTGGACATAGTGAACCCGGACAAGTCAAACAAGACGGATGCTGAGTCAACAGGTTCTCTTAAAAATAATCTCGCTTCTTCGATGGTCAACAGCACATAATTTTCAATGTCCTTCATGTTCTGGTGTGACGAGTGATGCAATCTTGGTCTGATATGGACAATTGGTCTCCCTTCATTGTCGTAACCTTTGAAGTAGGCCTTACATAAGGTCAGTTGCTTTAGAAATCCCTTATCATTTTCTTCAAAAGGCTTTCTATCACCATCAAGCAGTAACTGGTCACAATCACGTTCCTTGGATCTCCAATACAATGTATGCGCCAACATAGCCAATGACTTGTCACTATCCCATTTTCTGGCTCTTAAGAATCTCAACAACAGGTTATCTGGGGTGTCAACTCTCAACATGTTCCAAAAAGCTTGATAGATATCCTCAGGTTTAAAATCTTTGAATGATTCATGGATGGACTCATGGGTGTACTCGCTCTCTATTGATTCACGTGTTCTAGTGGTTTCCAAATCATAACCACCAGAGCTTTGCCTCTTATGACCACGTTTGTGTTTACTCTTCTTGCTCTTGGAGGTTTTATGACTTGCTCTAGTATTGATTGTGGACAATGTGTTTCGTCTAGATGGACCATCTGGAAGAAGGACAGACGTCCCCCAAAATTGCAAGAAATGGGTCCAGACTTCCTTTAGTTTATACTCTTCTTCCTCATTAAGGGTCTCAAACCTTCCAGGAGGGTACTTAGCACTAGTCATTCAATCTTTGATCTTGTCGAGTTGGTATTATTTCGATGGGAAAGCGTTTTGATACTTCAAAGCCAATTGAATTAATCAGTTTGTTCTGCTTTAGAAGATCGGATACAGGGCAATGAGGTCAACGAATCTACCAAAAGAGCCGAATATTCCAGTGTTTCAAACCAGTGAGATGGATAGAAAAATTAGTACCCAAATCGACTTTTCGAAGTAAATCAAAGCTTTTTCTCGGGTGGGTAAATCAACCGAATCCGGTAATATTCGGCTTATGTAATCACTATGCAGAGTGTTCTACTGTGTCATTACATGAATGAGAATGGTATATATACTGAATATGTATATAATTGTGAGTTGATCATGTAAACTTACCAACTCTCTTGTTAGCATAGTGCAATTTCGCAGAAGTTCGATCAACTTCAGAGTCCAATTCGTCCAATAATTCATTTTGTAGCGCTAATTCTTCATTGATAGCAACACCTAACTCTTTCTGTCTTTGTATCACTTTGCTTAGTTGCTCAAGCTCTTTCTCTTGATCTTGAAAATCCTGTTTTTGTACTTGGAGCAACTGTTGGTCATTTAAACCTCTGGTTCGTTCTGTTTCTTGTGGTTGGCCAAGAACACGACCTTTGAATAGTTGACTCTTGACCTGGCCTATTGGGAGTCTCCTTGCAGACTGGGATTCCTCTGGGAATTGAGAGATGTTGGAAAGCAAGTTTTCAATGTCCTGGTGCTCTCTTTTCAGAGACTGCAATAGTTCACGGCGT
>JAKTWU010000333.1:0-23865 GCA_030582435.1 Taiozyma onychis
TTAAATCAGGTGTTCCCGATTTTCGCCCAAAGCGAGTATCATACCACTAGACCACGCGGCCGTTATTGAAGTTCCATAGAGGTATTGTTTGATAGGTTCAGAGAAAAGCTGTTGGTAAAGCTGAAAACCCCCAAAATTGGCTTCTAAAATGGTCTATCAGAATATTTATCAACATTATCCTTGTACAAAAGCTCTTATCCACCTCTGAGTGACTTTAAAAGGCCAAAAACATTTTCTCTGCTGAAATACATGAATATTCGTTATCAAGAAAGCTAAGAACCCAAGTCATAGAGCATGAGATTTAAGAGTTCTTCTATCCTCTTTGCGAATTACGCTATCCATTAGGTGACGCTGACAAGGCTTTTGCTATTTGATGTGAAATAAGAAACGAATCTACTGAGTACTTGTAACTAAACAAGCAATTCTTCGGAGCTTTAGCCGCTGATTAGGAGTAGTTGAATCAAAATAAATTCCTGTGCTCAGCCGAAACTATAATGTCGATAGTAACTTATATAAGAAGGTCCATGGGTCAAGGTCTAGATATGCAATACTAACATTAGCAAAGTTTATCGACCGTTATAAGAAGGATATTTCAATTTGTGATTCATCCGAACTCGCGCTCTGAGAAGCTGTCATGCTCTAACTTACAACGGACAGCACACACATGCTTAGAAGACCTTGTAGAGCTAAACTTTACCAACTCTGCAAGTGGTTTGGGTGATGAATGAACTTGAAGGTTAGAAGATTGGCCCCAAATGAAGCAAGGAGATACATCTTAGAGAGGTTATTGCTTTAATGGAAAACATGATTGTCGTCCGAAGTGCTACGAATAATGGTACAAATATGTCAATGGTAACTGTTCTCCAACCATTTTCAACAGAGACAGCATATAAAGTCATTACGTTTGCCCGTTCAAGAGCTTTTCTTTTGCCTTTGATCGCTTATTCTGATTTCCTCACTCAACTTGGGATCATTCACATGGAAACCAGAACGTCTACACCGAAGATATCTTCCGATACCGGTATATTCATAGAGCTCGAATTTTCCTGTGAAGATTTACCAGAAAGTGGTCAACCCAATTTTATATGATAATGTTTTCAAAGCACTGAAGGACTTTTCTAATTCGAAGAGAAATATCCAATAAGCATTGTAAAACTGCCTCGGCTAGAGAGTCCCATCGGTAATTATCATAGTACGTACCGTACCGTACCAGCAGATTAAAGTAAGAGCCAGGTTGGGTGTTGGAATGTTGTTGGATTACACCAAATGGGCTACAGACCATCCATCAGGCTTGGTCATGACTATTATTATTGTGTAACCTCTAGGAATGGACGAATGAATCATTGTCTACTTAAAGGTACTCGCGTTGCATCTTAATGTGGCCATTTGTTTCAACAGTCAACAGTATTTCAATAAGTGGCCCTACGATTGTTAAACGATTGTAAGTTTGGATGATTCCATTAAGAATCTGCTGAGCAGCTACTGCTCTATTCGATAAGGGAACCCCGATCAATATCCGGTTGATTATGAACCTCTATTCAATATGGATTATATCTAACATTCCTCTCTTTCTTTTTACCGGCAGTCATGGCGCCCACGTGAGTATTAGTCTTGAACTGCGAGCTCCCCACTGTCTTCTTGACTTTCTTCTTTGTGCTGAAGTTCTTCCAACTTTGCGCACTCTTCTTCAGACTCTGCTCATATTCTTGGTTCTTAATCTTCTTCTCCTCCTTCTTCTGCTGCTTTGCCAGTTGTTGTTGTTTGTATTTTGATACCAGGTCTTGCTTGGGCCGCTCTGTGAGAATTTCCTCCACTGGATGGGTCTCGATGATTTGTGTCTCTAAGAATTGAATCGTGTAGGTCTTCCCGTTCCCTGCTATATTGGTGATCTTAGCTTCGTGATGAACCTTCTCCAGCTTTGGCTTCACATATACCAAATCACCGATGCTGTATTTCAATTCAAGGGCAGGTGGCGTCAGTGAATTGGACTGATGCTGTTGTTGTCCATGTGGAATTGATGCTTTCTCTTCTTTGGTGTCACTTTGTGATAGTAATTGGACCAAATCCGTCAGTTCCTTCTGCAGTTCTTTCAGGGAATCATTCTCGGGAGCAAGTTTCAGTGACTCTTCCACTTCTTGTAGCTGGACCTTGTACTCTTCTAATTCACTCATTTGTAGCGTTGTGGGTGGCGTTTGATACTGAAAAGATGGATTTTGAACTTTTGACATAAAAATTCACTCTGGCTGAAATTTTTCGAGGCTTTGAAATTAAACCCGAAGAAGAAACCTATTCCAACATCATCTCCAAAGCCCATTGACAGCCAAAATGGTGAGTAAACCTCTGAAACTGCCAACCACAACGGACTCAGAACCACTAACACTCAGCGACAGACGGACACATCGAAGTTCAGACCCGAAGTCTCAGAGCTTTTCGAGCCAGGCCCACCACTGAGACTAGTTGAACAGGTCGACTATCCTCCAGCCCAGAGAAAGACCTCACACATCGACGGTATCGCGGGCTTCCTGACACAGTTGAACGAATACAAGGAGACACAAGTGGAGATACCTGCCACAGAGCCAACCGAGGAGGAAAAGGCCCAGCTTGAGTCATTAAGACTGAAGAAGGCCCAGGAGTTGCAGAATAAAGAGAAGCTCGATGATGATTACAACAATTGGAACCCTCACGAGGATCCACACATCAAAGGTGACCCATACAAGACGCTGTTTATTGGGAGACTCGACTATGAGATCACCGAGATTGAGCTGCAGCAGGAGTTCTCCAAGTATGGTGATATAGAAAGGGTACGTGTCGTCAGAGATAAAAACACCAACAAGTCCAAAGGTTATGGGTTCATAGTATTCGAAAGGGAGACATCTGCTAGAGAAGCGTACAAGTCAGCTAACGGGTTAAAGTTGAAGAACCGTGAGATCCTGACAGACATAGAAAGAGGCCGTACAAGCAAGTCATGGTTACCAAGAAGATTAGGTGGTGGCATGGGAGGTCGTGGTTACACAGAGAGACACAAACTAAAGGAAATACAGCACAGTTTCAAGTCAATTGAGAGACCAGGTGCAAGCTTAGGGAGAGGTGGTGGAAGATTTGCCACTCGAGGCCGAGGCAGCTTCGATAGAGGAGGTGGTAGATTCGGTTCTCCAAGAGGTGGGTTCTCCAACAGAGGCCGTGGTGGTCATGACAATTATGATTCTAGAAGAGGAGGATACAGTGGAAGATCAGAGAGATCCGGTGGAAGTGATGTCAGAGGTGGGTATGTCGCAAGGGATAGGCCAGAAAGAGCAGATAGAGCAGAGAGTAAGCAGTTGGAGTACAGTAGTAGATCAAGAAGAGAAGGCTCCGATGTCAACGACAGACAGCGTGACAATGAGCGAGACTCGAGAGTCCACAGCGAGAGAGAACGTGACAGAGAACGCTACAGGGAAAAGAGAATCGAGCAGCAAAGAGAAAGAACGAGGTATTGAAGGGTTCATGCAAGCAATCATTTACACATCTTTCTTCATAGTTTGTAGTTATAGCCTCATCGGAGAAAAGTTTCAACTTCCCGAAAAAATTTCGAAGCTTCTGATAGTGAAGAGTTATACCAGAAATGCAGCCAAAAACGCCACAAAAATGACAGAAGACACCTCAAAACTGAACACATCCAAACTAGGAACCAAAGAATAGTACGTATCCTACTAAATTCTTTGTTTCAATACTCTAAAAATCAGCAGAAACTAACACATTTGAAAGCTGGGACCAATTCTATGCTGTCGAGAAGACCAACTTTGACGAGAACCCAGAAGACACTGGTGAATGCTGGTTCTCAGACTCTGATGCGGAAGAAAGAATGATCCAGTTTCTGTTTGACAACTTGGGTGAGCTGCGAATCAACGAGAACTCAACAATAGTTGATATTGGTACCGGTAATGGCCATCTACTGTTCTCATTGAGGGAGGAAGGTTTCAAAGGTCAATTGAAAGGTATTGATTACTCAGAGAACTCTGTCGAGTTTGCAAAGAGTATTGCTGAAGAGAATGATGTTGATGGTATTAGTTTCGAAGTTGTGGATATCTATGATAAGAATTGGAACCCAGAGGAAAAGTTTGATGTTGTCCTTGATAAAGGGACACTAGATGCCATTGCTCTAAGTGGGCTTGAATTCGAAGGGAAGAGAGCTCCAGAAGTCTACCCATCAGTCATAAAGAAACTGCTACAGAAAAACTCAATACTATTAATCACATCATGCAATTTCACAGAACCAGAGCTGATAAAGATCATCACCAGTGAAACGGATTTAAAAGTCTGGAAGACCATTCAGTATCCTTCATTCGAGTTTGGTGGTGTTCAAGGACAGACTGTGTGTAGTGTTGCATTCATTAAGGAATAGAAGTACGCTTGTTTAGTTGATTTAAAGTATTCATCATTCATTTCACACTAGATCAGAGCCCTATTTTGGGATCAGACTGGTTACTGATTCAAACAATGAGTCGGTAGTATCGACATTCCCGGTCTTGATAGCATATTGGAATGGTTTACCATCTTCGACACTTGTGATTCTAATAAATTTCTCACTAGAGAGCGAACTTGGCATACCTTTAACAACTTCAAGACCTTTGGATAATGCTGTGTTCAATATGACTTTCAGTAGACCGTTGGATCTCATTATGATTCTTGATTTATGGCTAGAATCTTTAGTCTTATTGACATGGACGTTACCAACACCACGTTCCTTCCAACCTTCTTGCACTTTACTCAAATCTAGGGCGTATAGTTTGGCTCTGCATGTGAATATTTGCTCTTCACCTTCTTCACCAGTCTCTATCTTCTTCTCTTCTAAGTCAATTTGTTTATATAGATGTCTGGTCTTTGATTCAGCTTCTTCTGAGTTTTCTTTCTTCTTTTCCTCTTCTTTCTTCTCAAAGATGGATTCTTTGGAGATGGCAGTTTGGAAGGCATTTCCGAATTTGGAGTTGGAACCAAACACGGATGGAGTAGATGGAGTAGCTGGCTTATCTTCAGTTTGCTTTTCAGAGGCAAAGACGTTTTTGTTCTTGTTGACCATGGAAAAGGCATTAGCTCCGAATGGTGTAGTTGAACCAAACACAAACTTTGGCTTAGTATCAGTTTTCTTTTCTTCTGGTTTGTCTTCATTTGTTTCTTCATTGAGTTGCTCTTTAGCTTCTTCTTCAACTTTTTCTTTGGTGTTATCTTCTGGCTCCTTCTGTTCTTCGTCAGCTTTACTGTCTTCTGTACTTGGTTCATCTTTGGTGTCATCGTTTAAAGCTTCTTCACCATCCTTTGTCTCTTTAGCAATCTCAATGATGGACTTTCTGCGTTTCAACGGAGCAATCTTTCTCTCTTTCACTTCGTCTTTATCATCCTGCTGGCTTTCTTCAAAGTCATCTCTTGTTCTCTTTCGACTTAATGGCACAGTCTCTTCTACAACTGTGCTAACTTCAGCATTAGAATCTTCAGCACCAGTTTTGGATTCTGGAACTTCAGGGTTTGCAGAGGTCTTCTCCACTTTGGCAGCCTCAACCTCATCGACTTTCTCACCCTCTTTAGCGTCTGACATGATGGCAATTGACTCTTCTTTGCCAGCTCTTCGCTTCAACGTATAAGCAGGTTTTCGTCTTTTTCCCAAAACACATCTGAAAAATGTCCGCGAACTCGTTCTACAAATTGATTAGTTCGGTTAGAGACACATAAGTGATCACGTGATATCAAGTATCTGTTTTAGGGTAAAAGTAAACAAACAACAAAATGGTATCACAGTTGAGACAAAAATATCTTCTTTTCAGGCCCAACAGGACACATATTTGTTTGGAAAAAGACACTTGATCTGTGCTTAAAAACCATAAAGAATGGCCAATATCCCACACTACTTAAGGTTGAAGCCAAGGGGCGACAAACCTGAGGATAAAACCAAGGAATGTTTGATAGAAACACAAACAGAGACGCAAGTTAGATTCAAGGATACGACTAATCCAAACAAGTTCACCAGAGTGTTTAACGAGATCTCACAACTGGATCTATACAAGGAGGTTCTAGGTGATATCACTGAGGAGTTGTTTGACGATAAAGATGGTGCGTTGTTTACTTTGGGCCCTTCAAATAGTGGGAAATCCTACTCTATCTATGGTGATGATTCCAATCCTGGTATCTCCATCTACTCTTTAAATGCCATCTTCAACAAGATCGGGTCCAACTTTGCTGATTACAAGATCTTAAAGAGACATTTTGGGGAGAATTTCCTGGTTAGTTCCAAAGCTGCTGGTAATGGCACCACTGGTGAATATGCTCTATCCGTTTCTGTATTTGAGATCTACAATGATCGTATTAGAGATCTATCCCTGGACATTTCCAAGACCCTTAATCAATCATTGGATATTGTCACTGATGCTAAAGATGGCAAGATCAAGCCAAATAAGATAAGACAGATCTATGTTTCAAATCTCGATGAAGCCAAATTTGTCCTACACAAATCAATCAAGAGAAGAGCTGTTAGTTCAACCAATTTAAATACTAAAAGTTCTAGATCACACTTGTTCGTTTATTTGAATTTGCATAAAGTCATTGGTAAGAGCTTTGTCAAGACTTCAAGACTAACTATTGCTGATTTAGCCGGTTCAGAAAGAACAAAGAGTGCAAAGACTGAAGGTAAAGAATTCAGAGAAGGTAACTACACAAATCAAAGTTTGACTGAATTGGGTAGATGTTTGGCGTTGATGAAATCTAAAAAGTTTCACAAATCCATACTAAGAACTTCAAAGTTGACAAGATTGTTATTGACAGACTTATTTGGCAACTTGAATCAAAACAGAATCAAGATCTTATTGACTCTAGATCCATACTCCAGTTTATCAAACATCTTACATTCATTGAGATATATCCAACCTGTGTCTAAGGTTACCATAAATTCAGAGAGAAATTCACTGGATACTGACTCTACCCAGATTTCCCAATTGGCTGAAGAATTGAAGAATTTAAGGGAAGCTAATGAAGTGCTGGAAAAGGAAAGGGAAACGACACAGCAGAAGCTAATTGATAATGAATTATCATTGAGACAAGAGTTGAGTGATGAATATGAGCGAAAGATTCAAGAACTGGAAATTGTCCACCAAAGAGCCATTGATGAATTGAAAGAAGCCAATCAAAAGTCTGTTGATGGAAAGCTAGTGATGTTATCAAATGACTATGAAGAAAAGATCACTAATCTTTTGGAAGAACAGAAGAAGAAGATTGATGAACTGACGCGAGACTATGAAAGCCAATTGGATGACCTAAGTAGACTTTATAATCAAGCAAATGACAATAGTGACAGAGTTAAGGAGTTGGAAAATGAGCTATCCGCATTGAAGAAGGATAAGCTAAGATCTGAACAAGCTTTAATCAAAGATGTCACTAAAGAGCAAAAGGAGAAGGATGAATTGATGATTAAATTGCAGAACCTTGAGAAAGAATTCAAACAGTTGGAAAACAAAGAAAAGAAGAAAGCTAAAAGAATTGGAGAGCTGGCCGAGGAGCTGTCCAAATCAAAGAGAAAATCAGACGTTGCATTTGAAAGTGAAGGAGAAGAACTAGAGAAAGAAGCACCAAAAACTTTAAAGAAAGTTAGAATTTCAGAACCAAAGAAAGATAATAAAGACACTGAAGAAGAGGAAGAAGAAGAAGAAGAAAACAAAGAAAACGAATTGTCAGCGAGTGTGTTCAGTCCAATCAAGATTGAAAAGAGACTGACTTCAGGCTCATCACCCAACAAACATTTCAAATTTATTGAAACTCCAATATTCCCAGCTTCAATCTCGCCAAAGAAAGGTCAGAAGAAGTCAAGCATTGAGAGTTCACCATCTAAGAAAATCTTGAAAGAAGTGAACTTGGACTATACTTTACCAAGTCCAAAGATCAAGAGCAGATCTCCAAGTAGATCACCTAATAAGAAGAAGAAATTGCAACATCGTACTGTCGATGATTCTTTCTAAACTATACCCCAATAAACGATTTTGAATTGCAACAGACACGTAGAATAAATGACAAAAACTATCTCATAACTAACATTTTTCATTTCTTTTTGTCTATACAAAATACACCTCATCAAAGTTCGTAGCGAACCACTCTCAAATAGTTCTTCTATCAGACAAATGACGTACGACAACACCGACACCACTGACAGCGACGGTCTTATCGAACCAAGACAGCAAGATCCCACCTTGTTGTTTCCCCTTTGGTAAGGAGAAACCCTTGTAGATATATTTCACCAGGACGTTTTGTTGTTCGATGTCCAAAGTTTTCACAATCTCATCGATATCATTCTGCTTAACGGCGCTGAAAAGATCCAGTATCGTGTTGACGTAAAGTTCTTTATCTTGCTCCGAGGCACCATATGGAGGGTTTGAAGTGATGTATGCAAGGCCGTCGGAGAAGGCACCTTTGGAGGTGTAGGAGCGGATGGCTGTGATTTGTTGTTGAACTTCAGCAGGGGACACGGGATCAATTGTACCGGGAATCAGGTCCTCTTTGGTGATCTGGTTCTCAGGGTCCAGAGCATCAATGTCAATTCTTCTCCAGTGTTCCATTGTTTGAGACAATTGAGTTGTTTCTAGTTGGTTTTATCTGTTTTATCTTCCTGTTTAGAGCTGTTGGTTATGGCTGAAGGCTTCATTTTCACCCTTCTGGGCTTTTGGTAGGGGTCACAGCTGGTTAAAGAGCCTTGGTTTAAATCCGGAAAATTCCGTTATAGTGTTATAGTGGTACAAGCGGTTATATTGGTTATAGTGGTTACATAAGCCAATATCGTCTCTTTAAGAGGTTAATGCGAAAGTCTTGCCTCATTGGAGTATGAAAAATTCTAATTGATATCGCTTTTCAGTGTAATGTGTCTTCTTCAAGTAATCGTTAATTACCAAAGACAAGAGGATAATTCTCATGTAAACGGTGCAATAAAACAATAGGACATCCAAAGGAACAATACAGATCAAAGCGAAATCCATAAAAGCTTCAAAGATGCCTTAAAGACCTCCTCCTTGCTCATAATGAGGCTAATTATAATAATTAGACAGTGTGTTATCACCAAAGTGTTACCCTCCCACTGTTTAACATCCACTTCATCTTCGCGAATTTCCAAAGAAAAAAAAATTAACACATTTAAGGTGTCTTTTGATACTTCACTGACACACTTTTGTTAGTGGAATCTTTACACTGTGTCTTATTATTGGAAGATCATTATAGACTGTCAATCATGAGTTGGGGTATGTTTTCAGTGTGATTTCAGGGACTCCCTTGCATCTTGAAATCAGGGCTTATATGACACAAAAGCCCTGGGTTTCCACTTCATGTTACTAACAAAGTTCATTTAGACGACGAAGATTTTGAAGTGCCTACCGCTGCCAATGCTAAAGTTTCCGAATCTTGGGAAGACGAATTCGCTGACGACAATGTCGACGTTTTGGAATCATGGGATGCTGAAGAAGACGAAAAACCAAAGCCAAAGCCAAAACCACAACCAAAGAAGGCTGCTGTTAAGAACGCTGCCGGTTCCATTCCTAGAGAAAGAGACCTGGATTCACTCGACGAAAAGACACGTAAGGAATTGATAAGAAAGGCAGAGCTCGAATCAGATCTAAACAATGCTGCTGATCTACTTGGTGGGTTAGGTGTTAATGAACATCCAAGAGAGAGGGCTGCGAGAAAAGCCGCTGAAGAAGCTGCTTTAAGACCAACTATTGATGCGGATACTCCTATCGATGCCCATCCATTGTTCCAAGTGGAAACTAAACAAGATTTTGAAAAACTCAGAAAGGCCTTGACCCCAGCTTTGACCAAATTAGCTGCCAAATCCCAATTGAACTATTCATCTTCTTTAGCCATCGATTTGATAAGAGATCTAACTAAAGAACTATCTACAGAAAACATCAGAAAAGTCATTTCCACACTGAACGTCATCTCCAAGGAAAAGGAAAGAGCAGAGAGACAGGCCAGATTAGCTAAAGCTGGTGGTACGGCCACTGGTGGTGCTGGTAAGAAGAAGGCTAAGACCGCTAGACCTAACTTGGGTGGGGCCTTTAAGAAAGATGCCGATGTTGTTGTTGACAACTATGATGACTTTGGTGACGACGACTTTATGTGAATACTGTAATGAGAGACCAGGTTGCTAATCGTACACACAACATTAATTTTGGTTAGAACTTGGTAATCGAGTTATATAAACGTTCTGTAGTATGGTAGTAGAGTATACACTTCCTATTAGTCACGTGCAATGCACGTGAGATCTCAATGAAAGAATACCAAGAAAATCACGTGCGCGATAATTACCGGATATGGGTCTTATCGAAAAGAGGATCCAATTGGAAGTTCATAAAGTCCTGTTTGATTTGCCCAGTTTTGATAAGAACACTTGGAAAGATTTATATAAAAGCAGGGACCCTTGAAACAACACACACAAGCCACACAGAGAACAGATAACCATAGAGAATGGGTAAACATTACTTCGCCACTGGCCGTGGTGGTGCCGGGAACATTCGCTCCTCAGACAAACAGCCAGCTCCCCTTGAAGTGGATCAGGGTTCGCAGACTCCAAACTTGTTGCAACCTATTTTTTCCACTGGTAGAGGTGGTGCTGGGAACATGCACAGAAATACAGATCCTCAGCTAGCGAGAAAGCTTCAAGACGTTGATGCTGACCCTGAAGACTACATTACCCCGGTCATTTCAGGTTCCAATGGGGCCAATAACAATCTGAGTATTGGGAGAGGTGGCTATGGGAACATGATATCACCAAAGAACAGTCATAAAGAAGATCAGAACCTACAGAGAACCAAATCCAGACCAACGAGAAGCAATGACGGGACTGGTAATGTGGATCAAGAGGAAAAAAAGAACGGGCTGCTCTCAAAGGCTAAACGTCTTTTCAAGTCGAAATGATGATGTTGTTCCGTTGAGTCGCTGTTTAGTTTTGTTTATCTTAGAAGTCATTTACTCCGTGATACTTCCAGAGTCATGTGTATTTTTTTTTCTTACCTTCCAATTGAGTGTATTAAAAGTGGTTTGCTAGTTTTGACTTGTAGTTTGGTTATGTGCATTTCTGGGGCACGCAGAAGCTCTCAACATAAGGCATCCATAGGAAGCTGAAAGAGTGCAGCCTTTGAAAGAATACACAAGCACTCACCAAGTGTGTCCACTAAGCAAACATCAATGTGGAAAAGTCTCGAGAACTGAAGCATTGGGGACTTAATAAGGTCAGTGATTCTAACTTTAGAGACACAATCCCAGAAAGAACACTCACAACCACTAATAGGTGATATTTCTTTGAGGATCCTTAGACTAGTAGCAACATTACAGAGAAATTTCCCGAATAGTGTACTGGGCCAGTATTACCACCATAACAATTAATAATGACTTTTTTGTTTTAGTCATCAAGCAATAAATAGGGAATCTGAAGTAAGACTTGCATGTGGCTATGTGATTTATGCACGAAAAAGAAGAAGTTCATAAAAGAAAGAAGGTAGGTAAATGAGGTCGTTTAGAGCAGGTTTTAGCTTAAATTTAGCTCTTAGATGATAGAATGTAACCACTTGAATAGCTCTATGAATTTTCAAAGCCAAAAAGCCAAAACAAATGGTGTTAAAATTCATTTAAGTACTAAAAATAGGGGTATCTTACTCTTACTAACACTGATAACACACGCAATAATCCTCCCCCGTAGATCACAAACGCCACACCAAAAAACATGAACTTATTTAAACTCTCCCAATTCCGCACAGTCTCACTCTCAAGAACGTTTACCCGCTCAATCGCATCAACATCCACAAGAATGGCCCCAATCATCGTTGACGAAGGTGACCCTGGCTACCCAAAGCTGGAAGCTCCATACTTGAAGCTCTACTCCCTGGGTACACCAAACGGCCAGAAGGTCACCATCTACTTCGAATTGTTGAAGTTGAGTTACCATTACAGAAAGGTTGACATCAGCACAAATATAATGAAGGATCCTTGGTTCATCAAGCTCAATGGCAACGGGAAGATCCCTTTCTTGTCCGACGTGGACATTGAAGGTAACAGAACGACCATTGCAGAATCTGGTGCAGTCTTGCTATACCTTGGTGACAAGTACGACAAGGAGAACAAGTATTATTACCCACATGACCACCCATTGTACTACGAACAATTGCAATGGCTGATCTTCCAAGTCGCCACCCATGGTCCTTTCCAAGTTCAAGCTGCTCATTTCACCTGTTTGCTAAGGAGAAGGTCCCGTCATTCTATAAACAGAGCCAGGAATTGGAGGAGAAACTAGCTCCCCTGAATTCATCAAATACTTGGATTATCTAACGTGGCAGAACCTTGCAACTTGAATTGCGAACGGCTGTCAATGGCTCTTGACCTGGGTTTGGATCAAATTTCTTCAAACTGAGCACTTCGCCATTGTGGTTGGTGATATGTTGAACATTGCCGATATCGCTGCATTCGCATGGATCAAGTTATATCCAAGAATTGAGATTGATATTGAGCCATTCCCACACTTGAAGGCCTGGTTGGAGAAGATTTCAAACATACCTGATATCGAGAAAGGCTTGTCCGTCTGATGCCATTGCGACTCCTTGTTTTTATAAATATGTCGCCCTTAAAGCCGTGTTTAAATCAATGACAAACATTTAAGAGTATTATTCTCCTTTGAATCTTGTAGTGTTGTTGCGTATTTTCCAGAGTTTATACACCGGTAAAATGAAATGTCTGTGTTGCGAACAATTAAGATCTATGATGAGCTAATCAGTAGATTAATGAGATATGAGATAATGCTATTAAAAAGTCCGAAATCAATTCAAAAGTACAACCAATAGAGATTTCTTTTCACGATTGTGAAATCTGGGGGAAAAAATGAAGAACAGCTAGTGAGTGGCGCCAAATTATAGCCCCTATTCGAAAGTCAATTTCAGCAGTACTATTTCATGGAAGTGATCCCATCAGTGTCATCAGAAAGTCCTTTCAGTTTTCTAATTCATGGTTGAAATCAACACACTCATGTTCCGTATTTGTAAGATTAAAACTAATCCTCTTGTTTTGGCTTAAAAGCATTAGCATTAGGAAAGCACTTGGAAAATCAGCTCAACACAATCAGTCAGCCGTAATAATGTGCGATGATTTTAGTTTTAGTTAGCACAGGTTTCAAGTTGACTCGGTCCTTCACCTGATAAACGTCCCATCGGCCTTTTTGACACATTCTCTCGAGCTCCAACCAGCCATTTCCTTGTTTACATACTTCCCGAATAGGAAAAGTAATTGGATTTTAGATCCATCAAGGTTGTGTTTCTATTTTTAACCACAGTAGAAGGTGTCTGAGACTTCCAGGGGACACACAGCCGAAATGTGAGTCTTGCATCAATTACTTAAGAGCCAACTTCCCACAAATTCCGGAGAGAAAGCTTTAAGGAGGACCTTATAGTTGTATCGTCAAATTGTATCTTGAAACTTACAACCAACCATGTTACTGAAGAAAATCTTACCTTTTGCTTTCTTTCCCCTAGCACTAGTTGCTGTTGACACGGGGAGCTTGGATGATGATGGTGGTTCAAACAGTGTTGACACTAAAGCTACAAAGGCCACTGATGCTACTCAAGAAACCCAGAAGAGCACTGCTGCCACTGCCACTCCTAACACCAGAGCCACTGGAACACCAGTGACAACTGAGACAACGGAGACAGATGCCACTGAAGCTACTAAAGCTACTAAAGCCACAGATGCAACTGTACAAGCAACTAGAACTGCCGTTACTGAAGCTACGACCGCCACAACTTCTAACACCAACACTTACGGTACAGACTCCAATGGTAACACTATTTGGTGGACACCAACCCAAACTGTCTGGTGGACACCTTCGGCAAGTAGTTCGTGGACTCCAAGCTCTTCAGCTCAAGTCACCACAATCACCTCAGGATCACAAACAATGGTTAGCACATTATCAGCTAACGAAGAAAGTGGCAGTAGTATCCTAACTACTGAAAAGTCTGTGGTCATTTCACTGTCCACATACACTAGTAGCTCAAAGATCGGTACCATTACCACCAGTTACACCACCGAGAACGTCCACACTGTTCTGAAGAAATCCTCAAACTCCTCAAACGCCGCTGTTCCATTAGTGGCTGAAAGAGACTACACCAAGGTCGTGTATCCAATTGTGGCATGTGCTGGTGCTTTGCTGTTGATCTGAGATCCCTCCACTTTGTTTCCGCATTTCATGATTAACGTTTTATGTATCCCACTCGCATCACATTAGCATATTGATTTCATCTTTTTGTTGTTCTTAGCTCTTTTAGACACTGGTTGTTGCATTTAATACACTTTGGTACTTGTACCACTTTTATTGTTTTTAGTTTGGACATCGTAGTTTCTAAAGCACCTCAGCTACAATAGTCGAAACATTAACCATGCAAATGCTGTATTATGGATCAATCATTCATAATTGTATTTTCCTTCTTGGACTTCTTACCTATTTTTCCTCTTAACTTTCTTAGTCTTCTTTGTTTCTTCTTCAAAAGATGGTTCCCGACTTGATTCGTTGAGATCAGAGTTCTTCTCTTTCCTCTTCTTCAGAGCTGACATAATCTGCTTCTGAAACAAAATCTGTGACTTCAACTTGTTCTATCACAAGGTTGTTCTTTGGTTGTGAAGCATCTCTGGTATTCTCAGATGTTTCAAAGTCAAAATGATCAGGGAGGTTGGAGGATTTACCAGACTCAATAACGGAGGATTGGGATTCATCTGATAATGAATCTCCGCTAGCTTGCTTCTTTGTTTCTTCTTCGTTGATGCCAATTAGTTCAACATCAATCTCAGACATGGCCATTATTATCTTCTTGGCTCTGATTGCATAATCAGCATCCACACTTTCAACTTCTACCTTCTTCCCCTCGTTCTTGTTCTTAGTATTCTTTTGTGGTTTCCTCTCTTCTTCAGCCTTCACTTCTTCCTCCTTATCATTCTTTTCTTCATCCTTATTAGGCTCATCTTTAGCAGCTTTATTCCAAATTTCGACCACTTTATTCAGATCTTCCAATATTCTATCCCTACTACCACCTTGAACACCAACCAAGTAGTTCACTAAATATTCTTCATACTTGTCTTCAATGTCTTTGATATTCTTCAGGATCCAGTTTTGTTTCTGCTTGGAGAATTTCCAGTTATCTTTATCCGTAGTGTAGGTTCTCAAGTAGACCAGTTGGTCTTTCTCTGGGGGAGGTGCTCTTTCAGATTTTGGAACTTTCTGTCTCTTTGGTGGTTTCTTCTCTGTCTTATCACCACCAGCTGACTTCAGCTTTCTCTTGTTTATTTGTTTGGCCTGTTTCTTTGTGACTGTACCTGAATCCAAATGTGTAGTTAAGGCTATTGGATCAGTCTCGTGTGTTTCTTTAACTTTCAAACCAATCTTCTTCCAGGCAGGCACGTGGTCACTCATTTTCGACTCAGATTTGCGTTGTACAGGAGTTAAAAAGCAGACAACTAAGCTTTGATTGTAGTTAAATGTGAGAGTGGACTCTAACTAACAGACGACATGTAATTCGTTGTATCAAAATAAATTTTCGAGTCCACATTTTGCGGGTAATCTCCGCGATGGGTAGACTAGATATTCCTGAAAAAATCTTGGGACTTGGGACTTGGGACTGGGACTGAGGCCACTCTCTTATCAGGGAGAGACTAAAGAACCACGCGCGTAAAAACCAAAAAACAAAGAATCTTGTAAATAAGTAAGAAAACTTAACAAACCTACTGAAAGAGACCTCAATCAACTCCCAAATGACTGTTGAAAGGAGAAAGCGCTCCTTTCAGGAGGCCGCTGATGGCGACCTGAGCGATTCTGACTCAAACTTGGATCAGGATGTGAGTTTTACGCGCTGGTTTGGACGCGTTTTATCCGTTTCATGGTCAAGGCAAGTACTAATAACAGATCAGGATTTTGATATTGAGCAGATTTTAACACAGAAGAACTCGTTCTCTGATCCAAAGAGAAGAGCAAAGATTGAGAGAAAGATTATGATGACACAAGCCGCTACACAACTGGCCGAACCTGATGACAATGACCCTCAGGTATGTATGATGATCTAGTGCAGTTCAACAGAGAAGTTACTAACGACATAGCCACAGGATTCTAAGTGTGGCTTCATCAAAAGCGTTTCTTTGAAGAACTTCATGTGCCATTCCAATTTCGAGCTCAGGTTTGGCCGTAGATTAAACTTCATAATTGGTCATAACGGCTCTGGTAAGAGTGCTATTTTAACTGCTATTTCTGTCTGTCTTGGTGCCAAAGCCGCTGAAACCAATAGAGGTTCAAGTCTAAAAGATTTGATCAAGGAAGGTACTAATGGTGCTCAGGTCAGTGTCGTGCTTTCTAATGACGGTGTTGATGCTTTTGAACCACACAAGTATGGCAAAGAAATCATCATTGAAAGAACAATCAAGCGTGATTCCCAAACATTTCCGTACATTCTGAAGTCTGAGACTGGTAAACGAGTCGCCTCGAGGCGAGAAGATTTGGATGCTGTTTTAGATCACTTTCGAATTGCCATCAGTAATCCAATGTCCTTCCTTTCACAAGATGCCGCTAGATCTTTCTTGACTGCTAGTACCGATGAACAAAAATACAAGTTCTTCATGAGGGGCACAATGATGGAAGAAATCTTGAACAATTTCAAATCTACTAAAGAACAGTTGGAAAAGATGGAGATGAAGCTATTCAGAATGAAGGACGAAGTGTCACAACTGAAAGATGAAGCCAAAGAAGCCAAGAAGATGCTTGAGAGATTGAACTCTTCCAACGAATTAAGGACGAGACAAGCACATCTCTACGGTAAATACTTCTTCATGGAGGCAGATAAGACCGCTGAAACTATCGAGAGAGTTAACAGTACCGAAGAGGAACTGAAACATGTGCTGAGGCAAATCGAAGACTCCATCAGCGAGTATCAAGAAAAAGTTGAACAAGCAGAAATCAAGAGAAACTTATTGTCTCAGAAGAAGCAATCTTTGAAAGAAGAACTACGATTTGCAAATGAGAATGTTAAGGAGAAAAAGCAAGTCATTGATACCCTCACTTCCAAAGCAGAGAGAAAGGATACTCAGCTATCCGAGATGAAGAAGACGATTAAAGACAATGAAAGAAAAATCAAAAATTTGGATGCTGAGATCTCGAAAGAAGAAGAAAAGCAACGGCAGAGAAATGGTGGTTCCAGAGATGTTCTAGAGCAACAACTTGATGACCTTAGACAGAAAGAAGTTGATTACAATTCTGAAATAGCTTTGTTAAAGGAGCAAATCAATGAGATCAACGACTCGAAGAGAAGTACGTATGATGAAATTGACTTGGAAGTCAACAACAAGAGAGAGGAGATCAAGCGTTTAGATCAAACTTTGTACGCTGCTAAGCATGATAAACCAGATCCATTGGCTCCTTATGGTCACAACGTCCGAAACTTGGTGCGTGATATTGACAATACCAAATTCGACAGCAAACC
Source organism: Taiozyma onychis (assembly GCA_030582435.1). Classification (NCBI taxonomy): domain Eukaryota; kingdom Fungi; phylum Ascomycota; class Saccharomycetes; order Phaffomycetales; family Wickerhamomycetaceae; genus Taiozyma; species Taiozyma onychis. The sequence goes on from JAKTWU010000333.1 coordinate 17,496, forward strand.
AATTGGCCCAGTCGGTGCATATATCACGATCAAACCTGAGTATGAGAAATGGAGAGGTATAATCAATGCGTTCCTGAGAAAAGTTGCCAATTCATTTGTCGTTGAGAATTTCAGAGATCAAAAAACCCTTCAGAATCTAATGAAAAAGAACAGAGCATTTTCACAAATTATCGTCAGAAGAAAAGAGTTTTTCAATTTCAATAGTGGTCTCCCAGATAGACGCTACCGTACTGTCTTGGATGCTTTGGATTTCGCTTACGAAGACCTTAAATACACCTTGATTGACAACAACAGAATCGAAGGAACTGTCATCGTCCACGAAAGATTAGAAGGTCAAAGAATCATTGAGAGTCGTGCTCAAAATGTCAACATGGTGTTAGCCTTGTTCTCAAACACTGAAGGGATCACTATGTCTTCTAATAATGGTGCTTTCAGAACCGATCCTACTTACTATGATTCTTTTAGTGAGCAGAAGATAATGAAAAGTGGGGGCAGTGGGTTTGACTTGGAAGGTTTGAAGTTTGAACATAGATCCTTGACCAATGAGCTACACGACTTACAAGCTAGAAGGTCAGGGCTTTCAAACGAATTCCAGGATAAGACCCGTCATTTGGATCAACAAATGAAAGCTTTGAACAATGATTTACGCTCCGTCAAGAGTAAAATCTACCAACTGGATAGAAAGTTGAAAGATGATTCTGATGATGCCAGACTTGAAGTTCTCAGAGAACAAAGAAGGAAATACCAAAGTGAAATTGAGAAGTACAATGATACCTTGGGTGATATTGAAGAAGAACGGGAGGAGTACAAAGAAGCTGCCAATAGTGTCTACGGTGACTACGAAAAAGCTAGAATTGAGCTAGAAGGTGCTAAGAACATGGTAAGTCGTATTAGAGATGAAATGGAGAAAAATGATTCTGAGAGGGAGTATAATGTCACCAGAATTGGGCATTTTAATTCAAGTAAAACGAAGAGAGAAAAAGAACTTCAGAACTTGATTGCAAACAAACCAGCTTGGATTGAAAAGTTTAATGAAACCTTTGAACAGGCGCAGAAACATTGTACGAGAGAGCAAGCAGATGCCATTCGTATCAAGACCCTTGAAGGCGTTAAAGATGAAATTGAGAGAGTCACAGAGAAAGTTGAAAGAGAAAACCAAGATCTCGGTAAATCACCAGAAGAGATTGTCAATGAAGATGTTATTGCCAGAGGTAAATATAGAGATGCGTTTGAACAATTGCAATCTGCCCAAAGAAGTAGAGCTGTTATAACTGCTGCTTTACATGAAAGAGTCAAGAGTTTTAGAGAAACTAGAGATGGAACTTGTGTGGCTGCGGATATGGACTTTAAAGAATCACTTGAGTTCAGGAATTTTTCTGGTAACCTAGAATTTGACTTTGACAAGAAGAAACTGAGGATGCTGGTGAGTACAAAGAATGACAAGAAACCAAGACATGTTGATACCTTATCCGGTGGTGAAAAATCCTTCTCACAAATCTCATTGTTGTTGGCTACTTGGAAACCGATGCGTTCACGCATTAGAGGTCTCGATGAATTCGATGTTTTCATGGATCAAGTGAACAGAAAAATTGGTATGAGACTAATGATGAAGAAATTATCTGGAGAAATGGATTCACAAACAATCTTCATTACTCCTCAAGATATCGGCCAAATTGCCGATCTAGACCCTAACTTGGTCACTATTCATAGGGTCAGGGACCCTCGTGCTGGTCGTCTTGCCAATTAACTGTCTTTAAGTTGTATCTCTATGGAAAAATTTGAGAGAGTTGTACTACAGAAAATCTAATAAGCAATATGTCAAAACTAAGAACTGGGCTAAAAACCATAGAATTGAGGCAGAACAATATTGATGTTTACAAACCTTTAAACACCCATTTTAGTTTCAGGAAAGACAGCGAAAACAACAAAATTGATATGAGATTTTGTATCCAAAACTGTTTCTTTGAAGATTTGTCCTGGTTTTCTGAAGGTGTCTCTTGTTCGTTTTTAATTTCCTCTTTAATGAATTCGACTCTTTGGTCTATTCTGGTTTTCAACTGGTCTAGGTATTCTCTGGTGAGATTCTCATCTGGGATCATATTGGATGCTTCTTTTGAGAACTTTCTGAATGTTGAAAGAAATGCCTTTTTACTTCTAATTCGAAGGTTTGCTTTGTCCCTGAATCGTTTTCTTTTGGTGAAACCAGTTAAGGATAGGAGCAAAGCATCCAATGTGGCAATAATAGCTTCTTGTTCAACAGCAAGAACTGTACCAGCACCCTGAGATGACATATAATTTTGAATAGCTTTTGATATGACCTCTCCTAGAACTTCTTTAGAACAGTAACTTCGAAACTTTTTGGAGCCTTTGCCTACCATATAGACGGCAAGTTGATATTGACCATCCTGGTTTGGCAGCTTTGGACAGGTCACCACGATAGATGTGGATTCGCTAATTGCCACGACCTTGTAAGAGTTCTCAGATACGAATCGTGCGTCGTAGGTATAGTCCATCTTTAGTTTGGTTGGCATGACATACTTGTGTTTTTTGACTTGATCTTGAAAGTTTTCATCAGCTTGAGCAACGCCAAAGATGCGCTCTAATGAAGCTGCAATAGGAGAAGGTTCAATTTTTATTTCACAGCGAGGTGGTTCGTTAGCCATATTTCTTGATAACCCAGAAGAATCGTAAATGGGAGAAGGAACACGTCTTTGCTGGTGTTGAAAAAATTCCCACATTTGTTGAATCAGTTACCACAAAGTCCAACACCATCATTTCTGCCAAATATTCACGGGCAAGCTAATGTGACAGAAATTGGTAAAGACCACACCATAATAAACCTTCTTTAATAGTACTAATAGCTAAAGGACATATAATATTAATAAGGTATATAACAATGCCATACATCCCCGTCATCATAAGTACAGTAAGAAGTCCATTTTCTACTCTTTTTCCAATAGTTGGAATCCACCCTTATCTTTGAAACCATTGCCTACCTCTTCCAGAAGCTTTCAATTTTACAAAGATAATCTTCCTTGAAGTATATGTTATCTGCAAAATCTCGAACTTCATCGGACTGTGGATTTGTAAATGCCTTAGTACTGAGTTGAAGCTTCGCAGTCTCGTATCTAAAATCACTTTTAGGGAGAAGCCTAGGAGGGAGAAACAACGACCTGATAGCTTCAAGCCTTGTTGGCCACCTTTTTATGACATACATGCTTTCTGGCCTGCATTGCTTTTCTTTCATAAACTTCATGAACTCAAAAGAGTGCAATACCTTTTCTCTAGCGTGCTCTTGAGACTTGAAGAAGTCGAACACATCAATTATAAAATAACCAGCACCAAGTTCAAGATCAGTTCGGAGCTGATTTCTTTGATTTTGATTCATGTTTGGGGTTTCAAAACGCTTTGATTCTCTTAGAAGTCCACTTTGAAACAAGAGAAAGAAAGAATTTGTACAACGGCTGAGCAACTCCACAGTTTCATCTTCTAGGTAGTATTCGATGGTTTGTATTTCATTGTTGTGTTTTATCTTCCGTATGTACAACACTATTGATAATGTTTTGGCTATTTGTCTCTTCAAATAAGGGTATGAATTCAACTCTGCCCACATTTCAAGTTCTGCTCTTGTATAGCGACCTTTGAACTCAAGAAAGGATATTATACCCTCAGCTATATGTAGTGGGTAGCGTAGCGTTAAGATATCCATAGTTAAGGTGAATGTTTTCATGACTGAGGTGAAGTGGGCCCAGTTTTTTTCTCTCTTGCTGGCACTTATATATACATCTCTGTCAAACATGCACGGGCAAGCTATTGTGACAGAAAGCGGTAAAGGACACACGATAGTCACATGCTCAAACTAATCAGTGTCCTTTGGAGGTGCTGGTAATTTACGAATAGCTTACGAATAGTGTGATCATTGAAAGCACACGTAGCGTAGTAAGGTTATGAGCTTTGACCCCATATATATACATATTTACAAAGGCTCTCTCTATAATTAATGCAGGTTATTCATCGTCTTCATCTTCAGAATCACTAAATAGTTCAGGTTTCAGTCTCTCTGGTCTCTTCCAAGCACACCTGTTTTAGCATGAGAGGGAGAGCGTTCATAAATCTGTTGTTAGTACATATTGAAAACATAATTCGATTAGTAGAAACTAAGAATCACTTGTGCTTTCTTAACCTGACTGGAGGTTGATGTTCTTATATCCTTCTTCACCCATTACATCATATCTAGGATGTAACAATATTAAAGATGAAGGGTTAAACTCATTACGGAAAACTGATAGCAAAATTGAATACTTTTGAACTAAATACCACCAGCCTCTCTATACCATCTGATGCCTCTATCCTTAGATATCACTACTAGGCCATCGTTATTGTCACCCCCAGCACCGCCTCTCGTTCCCTTCTTGATAAACTTGACACCAAATGCAGAGCTCACACCGGATTCATCACTATCTTCAGTTACTATGTCTTCATCATCGACATCTGTTGGAGTTAATGCGATTGTTGCCTCTCTCTCTCTGGTTTGAATGTTCCAAACACGTAATTTACCATCATAACCGGCACTCACCAATGATTCACCACTTTCATTGAAATCAATCTCAAAGACCCAGCCATCATGGGCATAAGCACCTACCGAGGCATTAGAAGAATGCGTTGGAATGGTAAAACTACCAATATTTTCACCATAGATTGTATCATATAGGGAAATGGTACCATAGGAACCTGAATCACTAGCAACGGCAAGAATTTTCCCCAAAGGTGAGAACTTGACCGATCTGATACTTGATGAGCTTTGAGAAGAGCCCTTTAGGCCAAAGCTGTGGAATGTGTAAACCGGTTTAGAGTTTCCAATACTCGTTAGCACCACATCACCATTTTGGAAGCCAGTGGCCAATAGATCCTGACTGGAGTTCAAATCCAATGCGGTGGCGAACGACTTGTTCTGTGAATTGATGGAACCATGAAGTTCGAAAGTTGGGACACCATTACCGTCAATGGTGAAGTTCCATATCTTTGTCAAACCTGTTGGAGTCGTGGCTGCGAATTTGTTGGCCTCGCCGTCTTGGTGCTTCAGCCATCTGATGGCCCAGTAGGCATCCTTAACGTCTCCAGGAAGTAGACTGTCATCTAGCTTAGTGATTTTCTTGTCTTGGTCGACGTGGATGAAGTGTACAGAGCCATTGAAGGCAACAGTAGCGACAAGAACATGTCTCTTGGAGTCGATGGTGTCTTCAAAGACATCAACATGATGCAACCCGGACTCGTTCACAAACAGGGACTCAACATGGTCTTTGGCAGTGTCAGTCTCTGTGACATGGTTGGACCAGAACTTCAGATGTCCGTCCCCTGAGGCTGTCACAGTGAAGGGTTTCGAGATGGCCACTCCGAAGATGTCTGCATCGTGGGCCGCACCAGCAGTGGCAGTGGAGATGAATTGCTTGGACTGGCGAGTGTGTTAGTAACTAAATTGAGGAGACATTCACCATTACAGAGAAAAAGGCGAAACACGCACCATTTTTGGCTCAATAAGACTTGAGCTTCAACTTGTTGAAAGTTGTTGATTTGGCCGTTTTGTTGTTAAACAGTTTTTATGAGTTTTCCAGCAAAAAGCGGTAGGCGCACTAACATCAACATCTGTACAGTTTTTTCCCTTTTAAAATTTCAAACTTTCCGACGGAAATTGACACATTTCTGACCTGAAATCGGTGGCAAAATGTCTCTCAAAGCGACAATTCCGCGTGTTTTCGACAGTGATAGCGGGGACTACAGTGTGTATCTTGTGCTGGTGGAGATTGGGGCGAAGAAGTTCCAGCTGGAGAAGCGTTATTCCGACTTTGCCAACCTGAAGGCTGAGATGGAGGCTCTTTATGGGGAGGATGTTCCCTACAACTTTCCCAAGAAGCACCTCCTGCGGTCCACGGTGGGCAACCCGTCTCTGGCGGAGAACAGGAGAGCACAGTTGGAGACGTTCTTGAAGAATACCTTGGAAGATGCCACACAGAACAAGTGGAAGAAGTCGCTGCCCTTCAAAGAGTTCTTGAACTTACCACCAGGCATCTTCTCCACGGTGGACGACTCCACGAAGGAGAAGCTGAATTCTGCTTGGGTGATATCGTCCAAGAATGACCAGCCAATCGAGGACTTGACAACTTGGATCGAGACTGCTAGAGAAACAAAGGACACCTTGAGAGATGCTAGATCCAAAGTGTACACTTCACCATCAGAGACAAGAAAGCTTTTGATTCTAGCAAGAGTCAGATTTGACGGTCTTACGTCAGGGTTGGATTCGGTGACGAGCAAGCAAATAATAGGTGAAGGTGAAGCTCAAAGACGCCGTGAACTATTGCATTCTCTGAAAAGA
>JAKTWU010000335.1:0-23755 GCA_030582435.1 Taiozyma onychis
ACTGTTGGGAAGTACAATCTTAAAATTGGGTTTTTAGAACTGTCAATGATTAAGCAATTTTGTGATTCAAGTGAAGTGAATGGGGACGTGGGGTAAGAGTTAGCTGACGCAATATCAAAGTCCTCTAAACTATCAGCCAATTTGGTATCTGAACCATCATCTTTTGGTGACTTTCCGAAACCAAACCTCTTCCTCTTTTGAGATCTTTGAGCAGAAGTTGGGACATCATTGAAGTTTTGCACCGCCAACTTCTGTAACAGGTTCAAAGATTGGGGACCTCTAATCACCAAAGTCATTCTATCAGGGGTGTAATATTCATTGAAATAGTTCTTCAGTTGTTCTTTAACATTAACCTTCTTGATCTTTGGCAAGTCGTTCAACGTAAAGAAGTTACCAGTTGCGAATCTGTGGAATGGGTGGTCTTTGTTCGAAATCAACCGTAAACCATGGTATAAGAGCTTCCCAGAGGAGCTCTTGTTTGCAATGTGTTCATTATCAATGGCATATATTTCTCTTTCAAACATACTTTCTGGGAACAATGGCTCTTTCATGACATCGGCAAGCATTCTAACCAAACTATTGAAAACCGGCTCTTCTGTACCGCAAACGTTGACTGTGGAGTCAGAAGGAACCTCAAAGAAATAGCAAGTTTGATCGCCTGTAGTGAAGGCATTCCTCTGACCACCAGCTTTGGATAAGACTTCATGGAATTCACTTGGGTTAGGGACGTTCTTAGAACCAAGTAGTAACAAATGCTCACAGAAGTGGGCTAAGCCTGGAATCTCATCTGGATCATTGTACGCACCCGCAGCAACGCATAGAGCAGCTGAAGCCAAATCTTCCACAGGATCCGAAATCAGCAGTGTCAAAATCCCATTGGGTAGCTGAACAATTCTGTGACTCTTGTCTGAGGATGACAACGGGACAAGTAGAATGTCGTCGAAAGTCTTCACTGTGGTCATTTGGATGTGCTCAATAAGTCTCAATGAGAATCAGAAATGTGGCATATTTATAACGGAATTCTTCTATCTGAAACCTCATCTCGGACATGGTTACAACTTGATGCCTTTGTGTCAGTGGTGATGTAAAACTTATTTCCTAATTGGGCCATGACAATGGTTTTGGGTGTAGCCTCAGAAACATGAACCCAATCTCGTAATCAGTTCATGTGGGGGAACTATCGGTGATTCATTTTGAGTGTCAATGGGCGCTGACATCTGTTGGGATGGGTTTCCCACACTGGAGACATTGGCTGGTTCTTCAAGCGTAACGCCTCCAGGTTCAGTATTCACTGAAGGCAGCAGCAGATGTGGGAACCCAATGGCAATGGGTTATTCAAGGGTTTTGGTATGAGGTTTTAGAGTCAGCGCATCATGAGCAGCGGTATCAAACAACTTGTTTAGAGGATTGTTGTCAATGGTAATGCGAAATTCATCGTAATTACAACCCTCCACTTTATAAGTGGTTCCTTTACTATGTGGTGTCTGGATGTGTCCAGCTATACCTTTCCATGAAGTTGAAAAGACATAGAAAAGTCCAAAACAGCGTCAAAATTGACCATCCAAAACCTTTCATAATGTTTATTAGATCCGTTAGACTTGCCACCGCCCCAAGATTTGTCAGGTTTCAAAGTTCCACGGCTTACGCTGATGCCAAGGCCCTTTTGAAGACCGACTTGAAGAAGTCGATGTTGGCTAAAGACACCATCAAGTAAGTGTTGTGCCTGGCGGATTTGACTAACTTATAGCCGATGCTTATAAGCCATTCCAATAAGTCAGTGCTAACTGCAATACAGGAAAGACACTGTGAAGGGTCTAATGTCTGCCATCAAGAACAAAGAAATCGACACTAAGCCAAACCAACACAATGAATTCCTTCTGTTTGAGCTATACTCCAAGTCCATTTCACAAAGAAGGGATTCTAAGGCCGAATACGAAAAGTTAGGACGACCAGAGTTGGCTGAAAAGGAACAAAAAGAGATAGAAATCATCCAAACCTACCTAAATGCCCTCCCAGTTGCCTCCCAAAGTGAAATTGAAGCCAAGGTGAACGAACTATTAGACACCTTGATCAAAGAGACTCCAGACTTGAAAATTGGCCAAATCTTTTCTAAGGTGAACTGGCAACAAGTTAAAGACGAATGGAAGGCCAGTGACGCCTCTGTTAGAGGCACCATCGCCAAACTGTTCAAAGAAAGATCCAAATGATCCTAATAGAGGCTGAATTGTTCATAGACATCAATGCTTGTACATAGTACCTAATAGTCATTATGTAGGTCCCCCCGGGTAGAGCCGGTGTATTAGACTCTAGGCGACTCTAGGCAGAGATTCCCGCTGGCGGCTGCCTAAAAGCTCGCGAATTTGTCCCAAATCTTTAGGCTGCTCTTGATCTGGCTGGAACCCATCTGAAATTCTGAAAGGAGTAAAGGAATTTTCCAAAATCGCGTAACTTTTGATATTCCAATTCTTTGTTTCAACACTCTTGTTCATCACTGTTTTATAGTTGGCTGCAGCTCTACCGTCTTTCACTCGTTGTCCTGCCTGCCTTGACCAGAAGCAGTTGTTTTTCTGTGTGTTTTTTTGTTGCACAATGAGAGGTATGTTCATTGTTTATCACTGTCAAACTCATTCCCTAAGTCCTCATACTAACATCCTCTTTCCCAAAGATTATAAAGTAGTCGTCCTAGGTGCCGGTGGTGTTGGGAAGTCCTCCCTAACAGTACAGTTTGTGCAAGGTGTCTACATCGACTCCTACGATCCAACCATTGAGGACTCTTATAGAAAACAGATCGAAGTTGATGGTCGCGCGTGTGATTTGGAAATCTTGGATACTGCCGGTGTCGCGCAGTTCACAGCCATGAGAGAATTATATATCAAGTCTGGTCGTGGGTTTTTGTTAGTGTACTCTGTCACTGATGAAAGTTCCCTACAAGAACTTCTAGAGCTAAGAGAGCAAGTCTTAAGAATTAAGGACTCTACCAATGTACCAATGGTGCTGATTGGTAACAAGTGTGATCTGTCAGATGAAAGAAGGCTAAACCCAGAAGACGGTATCACAGTGAGTGAAAAATGGGGTCGCGTCCCATTCTATGAAACTTCAGCTATGCACAAGACCAATGTCGATGAGGCATTCATAGATGTTGTTAGACAAATCATGAGAAACGAAGCCTCTGAAAGTCAAGCCAAGGTGCAGCAGCAAGAAACATTTATTGCCCAGAACACAAGCACAGCACCACAGCAACAGCATCAACCCCCAAGGAAGCAATCCATAGTGAAAAATGAAGCTAAACCCTTGGGTAGAGTAGCACCACCTACTTCTACAAAAGTTCAAAAGAAGAAGAAAAAGTCTAGCTGTGTCATCCTTTGAACATCTATCGATGCTCCTCTCAAGAAACAGCATAGTTGTCACTCACTTCTTTTCTTGAATTCCAACATTCAAATCTTTGATTTTTAGACTAATGACTATATATTACTTTTCCTAATGCTTTCCCAAAATTGAGCTTTAGATGTTCATCAATGCATACTCGCATGTGTTTTTTAGTCCTTCACAAAAGTATTCTTTGAAGTGTATCTCGTTGATCTATTGAATACGCCATCTGATCATCATTACATAATTCCTCAACAAGCAGACCCCTAACAAGCCACGAATTTATGATGTGTCTCGTACCGATGAGCTTTCTGTTAAAAAAAAATTTGAAGCTTAACATAAAATTGTGCCAAAGTTCAAGTCAAAGAGTAAATTACTCCCACCAATCATGTCTGAAGTCGAGGCCATCTTCATTGGTGCGAATAAGCAGCCGCATGTCGCTGATATCAACAAGCTTAAGAGAGTGGTGGCCTTCGGTGCTGGGAAGAATGTTGCTCTATGGGATCCATTGTCCAAGATCTCATTCGGCGTCTATTCAACTTTAAAAGGTCATACTGGTGAAATCACCTGTGTCAGATTCATTCCTGACTCCGAATACTTGGTCTCTGCCGGTGAGGACTCCACATTGAGACTCTGGAAGTTCAAAAGTGAGGAATCAGTGTATCTGGAACATGTTCAGACTTTGGAGTTCCATACTGGATCAGTCATCACCATTGGGATCTTTGACCACTTCGTTGCTACTGGTGATTCAGAGGGTCACATCTCATTATGGAGACTAAACGAGGACAAACTTGAACAACTGCACCATTTCAACGGCCAACGTGGGTTCTTGCCATTATCCATTGCCATTCAAGAGATTTCACCAAATCAATACGTTTTAGCTATTGGTGGGTCCAAATTCCAAATTTTTGTCTATTCATTCGTCTTTGACAGTCAATTGAGCGCATACACGGAAGTGACACAACTTGAAGGTCATGAAGATTGGGTCAAGGCTCTAGCTTTCAAAAAACAAACCGATGGTGACTTCCTTTTGGCTTCAGGTTCACAAGATAGATACATTAGACTTTGGAGATTAAGAACAAATGACTTGATTGACAGGTCGGATGAGGATGAAAACTTACTGACACTACTGAGCAACAAACAATACAAATTCTCTATTGATGAGACTAAGGTCGCTATCAACTTTGAAGCTTTGATCATGGGTCATGACGATTGGATCTCCTCTTTAACATGGCACGATGAAAAACTTCAACTTTTAGCTTCAAGTGCCGATACAGCAATGATGGTCTGGCAACCAGATGATATATCTGGTATTTGGGTCAGTTCTGCTAGATTAGGTGAAATTAGTACCAAAGGTGCAAGTACTGCCACTGGTTCCTCCGGTGGGTTCTGGTCTGCCTTATGGTTTAATGATAATAAAGGGAAAGAATACATTTTGACAAATGGTAAAACTGGGGCTTGGAGAATATGGAGTTCTGAAGGTGGACAAGAAGGTTCTTGGGAACAAGGTTTAGCCATCACTGGTTCTACAAAGAAAGTAACTGATGTTTCATGGTCGATCAATGGTGAATATTTGCTGTCTACTTCCCTGGATCAAACTACTAGATTGTATTCACAATGGATAAACGAAGCTGACGGGTCCAAACGTGAAGTTCCCTCATGGCAAGAATTTGCAAGACCACAGATCCACGGTTATGACATGATCTGTATTGCCACCTTGTCCAACACAAGATTCATCTCTGGTGGTGATGAAAAAATCCTACGTTCATTTGATGAACCTCGTGGTGTTGCGAACATCTTGAACAAATTCTCTAACATCAACTTAGAGAGTGATGTCATGCCAGAATCTGCTTCCTTACCAGCACTAGGTCTTTCCAACAAGGCTACGACGGATACTGATGAATCTGCTCCAAGGGAAGATCAGCATCAACTTCGTGAAACTGACGATACCAACAACATTTCATATGAAATTTTGAACTCCCTTGAAATGCCACCATTTGAAGATCATTTACAAAGACATACACTATGGCCAGAGATTGAAAAATTGTATGGTCATGGTTATGAAATCATCTCAGTTGACACATCTCCAGATAAAAGGTTGGTTGCCTCGTCATGTAGGTCAAACACACAACAACACGCAGTGATAAGGCTGTTTAACTCAGAGACATGGCAAGAGTTGAGGCCTAATTTGAAATTGCATAACTTGACAGTAACAAGAGTGAAGTTCTCACCTGATGGGAAGTACTTGTTGTCCGTATCACGAGATAGACAGTTTGGTATATGGGAGAGAAACTTTGATGATGATTCATTTGAATTGAAAAACTTCAATGAAAAAGCACATACCAGGATCATATGGGATTGTTCTTGGGCCCCTCTGGACTTTGGCAGAGTGTTCTTCACTTCTTCAAGAGACAAAACCATCAAAGCTTGGAAGTTTACAGATGGCGAAACTATTAAAACTGAACTAATTGGTCAAGCTAAGTTTGCATACCCAGTCACATCGATTGATGTACATAAACAAGTCATCAACGATAAGGTGGTAGTGAGTGTTGGTCTAGAAGATGGTTCCATATTCATTTATGCCCTTGATAAAGAGCATAGATTACAACTGCTGCTGCAATTTAGCTCCAACATCACACCAGCAGATAGAATCGCAAGAATTAACTGGTCCTTCATTGCCAACGAGAAGCTGCTGCTGGCTACCGCCTCACACGACCATTCCACCCGTATCTATTCCATCAAGAGAGATCTTGTGTAAACTTTTTCAAAGTAAAAGTTCTGGCCATACTTCCCCGGAGAGGGAAAACAGCGAGAAGGAAAGGCTCGCTGGGGTCCAGTACTCGCAAAGAAGCGGACCGGCCCACCAGTTCAAAGTCCAACTACGAGCATTTTAGGTACAACAACTTTAATATACGCTATTGGAGCTGGAATCACCGCGGCTGCTGGCACCAGACTTGCCCTCCAATTGTTCCTCGTTAAGGTATTTTACATTGTACTCATTCCAATTACAAGACCCGAATAGGCCCTGAATTAGGATTGGGTAATTTGAGTGCCTGTTGGATGTGGAAGCCGTTTCTCAGGCTCCCTGTCCGGAATCGAACCCTTTTTCCTCCTGCCAAACAGTATTTACCCCGACCAGCGGCCTTGCATTACAGTAAATCTGAGATTCTGCAATACCTATTACCACCGTAATTGTACGTCTCGGTCTGCGTTAGCTTGTGAAGAAGCCAATAAGGCGACACCAGGTCTTGTAACGGTGAACATCTGATCCAAGGTTCTATCACTTAAGATTGGCTATAAAGTAATAGCTATTGGTAGTATTAGAAGTCTTAACGAGTCTTTTAGACTTATAATGAGGACTTGATTCGATCCCATTGGAATGTTCCAAAGGTGAAATACCAGATGAGTGAAACCTAGATATGTTCACCCAAGTACAAAAAGCACAATATAGGCAATATAACACGCCATCTTCATCTAGAACGTAGTTATATAATAAGAAGCACCATTAAATTGTCTGCACAAATTGATTCCCGATCATTTGGTTCCTCTCGATTTAACAATGTAATAACTTTTGCGTCAAAAATCAATATGTTGATTTTTACCGAGCTTCCAAAAAGTTCTATCCTGAATATGCCAAACAACAGAAGAAACTGGGACAAATTGAAGAACCTCAAGCCGCTCAATACCACTGCAATGTCCAGCGACAACAACTCTTCCACCACGTTGAAGCACAAGCGCTCGCGGGTCCTCGGGCCTGCAAACTCCAACTACTCGTTGCATTCTAAATACAAGCAGGATGAGACTGAGATAAAGACTGAGCAAGAAACTCAAGAAGCCACTAAACCCCCTGAGAACCCACAGTCCGCGTGGTCCCTTTGGCCTGCTATGCTGTCCACTTCTAAGCCACCACGTCCCTCCATACAGAGATCCACCCTCGGTAACGAGTCCGCCAATGCCAATGCCAATGCCAATGCCAATGCCACTAGCAACTCCTCAGATGCATCTTCTACAAGGACTATGGATTCGCCACCAAGGGAGGACAACGATAGCATAAAGTCTGAAGAGATACAGAGGCAAAGAGAGTCTAGCTGGATAGGCTGGAGAAAGCCATCGCTGACGTCATTGAAGAAAGCTGCCACTTCACAGTCTAATGGTAGAAAAGAGAGTACAGTCGACGCCGGCTCGGTAGCTGAAAGTACCGCATCAAACACAGAGTTGATAGAAACGGTCACCGGTAGCGGTCCGAATGGGAAAGAGAGAACTTCATCCTGGTCCTTTTGGAACAATTCTACTGCCATTGCAAACCCTTTAGCCAATGTTATTCTCCCCGTTGGCGAGTCCAGAGATGCGGCTTCAGCTACCCCGGATGCTACTTTGTTCGAGCCATCAAAATTTGACGACAGCACACTGCGGGACTCTTCCAAGAAGAAGAAACCACATCATAAACACCCACCAAGCATTGTTGTCCCAGAGTTCGAAAAGACGTTACCGCTCAATTCATACGGGACCAGTATTGTTAATAATTACAACAGATTGAAATACACTCTTGGCTTTGACGTTGAAGATCCAAAGCACCTGTACAGAAGTGACAAGGCAAATCATCAGAGGATCAAAAAGATCCTAATCATTGGTGTTCATGGCTTTTTTCCTACTAAGATGCTTAGACCTTTGATTGGTGAGCCTACTGGGACATCTATCAAATTTGCCAATGAGGCAGAGAGGGCTATTCTGCGGTTCATCAAGAGAGAGAATTTGAAAGATGTTGAAGTCCAGAAGATTGCGTTAGAGAGAGAAGGAAAGATCTTTGATAGAGTTGATTTCTTCTTCAAAGTATTACAAAAATGGGCTAAAGAATTAAACAGTGCTGATTACATTTACATTGCTGCTCATTCTCAAGGATGCCCCGTTTCTATACTGCTACTCTCCAAATTGATCACTAGTGGTGTGCTAAATTTCAAGAACAATAAAAAAATTTGTATCTTGGCTATGGCTGGTATCAACAATGGTCCATTCTATGGTGTCGATCAAAAGTTATTTGTTCGTGCATACAGTACAATTGAGTCGGATTCAATGATGGAGTTATTCCAGTTCCAGAAGTTTGATTCATTGATTTCAGAAGAGTTTTTGAAGGCTTTGAAAGTTGTAATATCTTTGAATCAAGTCAAGATCATCTTTGTCGGTTCGATCAATGATCAGTTGGTCCCGTTATACTCTTCAACATGTCTCCATGTTAGACATCCAAACATCTTCAGAGCTACATACATTGACGGATCTTCTAACACGCCAGGCTTTGTCTCAAAAGTTGCATCATTAGCAAACCACTTACAAAACCTGGGTTATAGTGACCATGGTGTTATCAAGGAGATCTCCAACTCATTAGCTGGTCCACTGACAGGTGGTGGCCATTCTAGAGTCTACAACGACCCAAACGTCTATGATTTGGCCTTAAACTTCTCGTTATACACCAATGACCTACGTTATAAAATCCCACTACACTTTAAGCCTTACAACATTGAACATTTGGGTATCAATCCTTATCATTTACCATGGTGTATGAGAGGTCTGTTATTTGAGGCAAAGGCCAACTTACATGACGTTACTGGTTATGATGTGGAAAGTGAGATCAATCAGTTGTTCGAAGAGTTTGAGAAATGGAAACCAGAGACTAAACAGTTGAAGGACATGAAGTTTAGATTGAATGGGATCAGGAGTAAGTTATAGTTATTGCGGCTTTGGGACGTATATAAAAACTTGAGGCATGATTTTACGATTGTTCATAGACAACAGTTCAAATGGTGAAGCACATGAATATTTGAACGCAAATTATAGATTAATTTATTATTGTATAGTGAACCTCAAATGGCTCTGAGTTCTGTGTCTGAGGGTTTGACTCTTGAGTCTTTGCGTATGACTTGTGACTTCGAAATACAGAGCATGAGCTTCACATACCAACCTTTTTTCCATTGAGCCGTTCACATATGTCTCCTATCGTTACTTGATCTAAGACTACGCAGCAACTTCACCGCTGAACAACCGCATTTTAACAACGTCAGTAGAACAAAGGAATAATATACACATCCTTTGATCTTTTACACTAAAGTGATGGAGAGTATTGAACAATTGTCCTCGCCATGCCAAGCCAATTTTAGAACCTCTAAGCCTCCTCCGCTAATTCTACCGCCAAACCCGAAAAGTCTCTACCGAGACTCCTCAGACTTCTCTGCCTAGCTTTAGGCTGGTTTTCATCCGCTGGCAAATTCCGGCCTGAGATTTTGCCAAGTTCCGGTTTTGGCCCCCAAAAAGTGCATACTTAATTTTAATTATCAACGAACGAGAAATGATCCTCACAGGCATTGAAACTCGACAAGTGCAAAACAGTCTCGGGACAGGTCCAATTAGCAAGTTTCCGTATTTACACAGACCATTCACCAGGCTCTATACCTCTTTATTAGGCTTGATACTTCAATTTTGAACCCTTTTATTCTGTGCTCTTGGGAAAGAAACACTTGATATTTGATACCACACAACATAGCAAACGAACCTTCCAGGCAAACCCACACCGCACTGATACGGCCATCGCATAGTATATATAATGGGTAATAACTCTTCTAAGCAGAAAGGTGATACTTTGAAATCATACCCTTCTTTCCAAAGAACCGACACTCAAACATCGACAAAGTCCTCTCGTTCGTTGAGGTCCAGAAGGTCTCTTTCCAAAGACTCAGATGCCGCCTCTTTCAAGACCGCTGCTGAGTCTCCCAATTTGATACCTAACACTCCACATGCCTCAAGAAAGAACTCGTTCAACACTGCACATCAATTGAACTCACAGACACAGTCAGGATACGATGACAACACAACACTGCATGTCAGCAGCTCTGATGCTCAACTCACAAATCTCAATTTGCCACCATCCATGGCCCAGATAGAACCAAGACAACCAATTCTAAGAAACAACAGTGATGCCGTTGATGATCTCATCCAATCACAGAAACAAAACGGCGAAGGCAGTGGCAAAGACGATAGATCGGGTTCGCATAGCTCTGGAGATCCTTCAGAAAGCTTGTCCGTCGCAGCTCTATCCATTGACGCAAATGGATCAAACACACTAGATATACCCAACACACCAAAGAGTAAAGGCTCATTTTCTAATTACACCACCCCATTCCAATCGCCAATAATCAACCCACTTTCACCAAACCCAGGTAATCAGATAGACATTGAAGAATTGATTCAGAGGTTGTTGGACGCTGGTTACTCAGGTAAGAGAACGAAGTCATTATGTTTAAAGAATTCAGAAATCGCATTGGTTTGTGCAAAGGCTAGAGAAATCTTTTTATCACAGCCCACATTATTAGAATTATCACCACCAGTGAAGATTGTTGGTGATGTCCATGGTCAATTTGGTGACTTGATCAGAATGTTCACTAAATGTGGATTCCCACCTGCTGCTAATTATCTATTCCTTGGAGACTATGTTGACCGTGGTAAGCAGTCATTAGAGACCATCCTTCTATTACTTTGTTATAAGATTAAATACCCAGAGAATTTTTTCTTACTGAGAGGTAATCACGAATGTGCCAGCGTTACAAGAGTTTATGGGTTCTATGATGAATGTAAACGTCGTTGTAACATCAAAACATGGAAAATATTTATTGACACTTTCAACACTTTACCATTGGCTGCTATTGTTGCTGGTAAGATTTTCTGTGTCCATGGTGGGTTATCACCAGTGCTGAACTCAATGGATGAAATTAGAAACGTCAACAGACCTACAGATGTTCCAGACTTCGGCTTGATAAATGATTTACTATGGTCAGATCCATCAGACGCACTCAATGAATGGGAAGATAATGAACGTGGTGTTTCTTATTGTTTTAATAAAATTGCCATCAATAAATTCCTTCAAAGATTTGGTTTCGATTTGGTTTGTCGTGCACATATGGTTGTTGAGGATGGTTATGAATTCTTTAATGATCGTTCATTAGTTACTGTGTTTTCCGCTCCAAATTACTGTGGTGAATTCGACAATTGGGGTGCCGTGATGAGCGTCAGTGAGGAATTATTATGCAGTTTTGAGCTACTAGATCCATTAGACTCAGTGGCATTGAAACAAGTTATGAAAAAGGGTAAACATGAGAGAAGAATTGCCAATTTGGCAACACAACAAAGTGGAAGTTTCAGTAATAGTGGGAGCTTCAGCATTAACAACAGCAATACACCATCATCATGAACATGATCTAAAGGGTATACATACATAGAGATTCAATGATACCAATACAGCAATAGTCGTTTATTTCGTCATACCAATTGTTTATTTCATCTAGAAAGATTTGGCCTTTCTCCAGCCTTTCAGTTCTTTTATATATAAATCCACTCAAATTCACTTTAAAAAAAAAAACTTTTATTCCAACAAGTTCAAAGCGTAGTTCCCTTAGGTATAGAGCACGTCATTCACATCGGTGATCCGGAGGTCAAAGACACCATTCGTGGCTCTCCATCCAAACTGGTCAATATCCTTCTCGACAACAGCATCATCATCAATGATAGTCCTCACGTCATCCAATGGCACTGTTTCGTACTCAATGTTCCAGAATTGCAGTGCAATATATGTGTACAGCATCCCCATTAGTATGAATGAACTTATACTCAAGCTCCACCATCTCGAAGGGTAGTAGTACACCCCCAGGTAGTTCAATACAGATTTTGGTAAAAACGTCCACAGCAGCCAAACAGTGTGGAACAACGTGACTAATAGATACAATCCATAGCCTCTATACTCTGTCAAGGGACTGATCTGATGGGAGATAATCACGTCTGATTCACGGGCGAGGAGATCTGTTAGCTTGATTGGAGATTTTGTGGTGTTGAAGATGTCTTCGTATTCGAAGGGCTTTGACGAACTCTTTTCCGAGGGGAGAAGTGTTTGGAGTGAGGAAGTGGAGCGTGATGTGGTCAGTTGCTCCTGGTCTTTCAAAAGGGGTCTTTTACGGTGCATTTCCGTGGTTCTAGTGAGTTTATGGTTGTGTTTAGTAGTAAAATGTGTCTTTTGAGATCACAGGTAGCATACGCAACCTTTTTGATAAGTCCACGCCCTTCTTGTCTTTTGGCCGCCAACGTTGATGCTAATAAGTATATTCGAAATAAATCAGTGAATATGGATACTACTTTGAAAACTAGGCCATTGAGACTTTTAGGAGCAGCAGTTTCCTGAGGTATGCTCCTACTTATGGCCTACGTCTTTGTTCAAATGCCCTTATAGTACTTGGAAGTGGTTACGGTATAAACTGTCAGTGAGTTCTCAAAAACAGATGAAAAAACATAGCGTTTCACTACGTGAAGTAACAGATTTCCCTTTAAGTTCACATATGCAGTGCTTGTAATCTGATTAAACTAAACTTTGAACAAGTTTCTCTCCTTATTTCTCTGCTTTAAAGGTGAAATGCCACCCAACTTGTCCATCAACTTGACTTTCTTCAAAGGAGAGAACTTGACAACCTCGTCTCCATGTTCGTCATCCTCAACAATGGCTTTGGAACCAATCTTTCTCTTTCTCTTCTTGCCGGGGTTGCTAGCTGTCTCATTGGCTTTTGTACTGTCAGCTTCGGCTTCCTCATCCTTCTTATCCTTGATCTCCTTCTTGACTTTTCTGATTGAATCGCCAAACAAGTCCTCATCTTCGTCTTCATCAACATCAAATAGTGATTTCTTAGGCTTTGGCTTGGCTTGGCCAGAGCTCTCTTTAGCTGGTGATAATAGATTCTTCAACCCACTTGGTCTTGAATTGTGAGGCTTCATGTTCTTCAAGGGCGACACCAGGGCACCACCTGGTGTGGACTGTGCCAGCACATTGTTACCAATGATTTGTGTAGGCGTGGAGGAGGCGACATTACTCAGTGGGTGAGCCTTGGGGTTCTTTGATGGTGATAATGGGGCCTTTGTGGTTTTGGCTAAGAATGGAGAAACTGAGAAGTTTGATACCAATGGTCTCTTCAGTGGCAACTTTTCCTTGTTTGGAGGCTTAGATGGGGATATTAGTGGGTTTATCGGCTTTGTAGTTATTGAAGCTGCGCCTGTTTTGGCTTCTTTTAAGCTCTTGATACTCTTCTTAGCGTTTTCTAGTTTGGACTCAAGAACTGCCTTTTGAGTGACAAACTGCTGTTTGACTTTGTTAACTTCGTTTCTAGCCTCGTTCAACTGTGAGTTTAACTTGGTGATTTGATTCTTCTGGGTCATGGTCTCTTTTTGTAACGTTGATTGATTTGACGATTTCTTCTTCCAGCTTTCAATTTCCGTGGTTAAGAGACTAATCTTGCTTTCTAGTAACTTCTTCTCATGTTGTATTTTGTTCAAGTCCTGCTTAGCCGAGCTCTTTTCCTGAGTCTCCTTAGTGGACTGGCCATCTATCTGGGCTTGCTGGTTCAAGATGTGTCTCAACAATTGGGCATTGTGCAATAATGAGCGACGCTCCAATTCACGTTCCCAAACCCGGGAAACTTCGCTCTTGGCTTTCTCACTTGCTAGGAAGTGCACTGAGATCTGCGTTTCGTGAGACATGGCACGTTTATAAGCCTCGATCTGAGCTCAAAGTGACTGAATCTGTGTTTGTTAACTGGAGATTTTCCTTAAAGGAAAGTAAACAATGTGTTGTCCCTACCGAAATGTGGTGATGTTCACGATAAAATGCTTCTTCGACCATTCAATTCTATTGAGAATTAAACAAATCTTCCATGTCTTCCACTTCACTCTCAGTTCACAGGTTTCACGTAACATCATGATCCTTAAATACCAAAAATACCAAAGTTCTTATTGAGGTACCAGCTCACAGATCACATGATATATCACGTGCTCCAAAAATTCCCGATTTGTGATGTTCTTGAAAAGCGAAAAATACCCTCAAACGCGCCTTAAACCAGCTCTTAACACTGTTCTCAACACAAAAGCACCAATCACATACTCATTATCCCCCACAAACAATGCGTTCCCAGGTGTCGCTGCTGTGTCTGTTTGTCTGGCTCTCCAGTTCGGTGCTGGCTGCTCTTACCAGCGAGCAGTTGTTTGAGCTGCAGGCTCAACAGGGTTCCACTGGTGCTATCTGGTTAAACGATGGTAACTTTGATTTGATCATGAGTGGTCCTCGTGACTATTACACTGCAATCTTATTCACGTCCACTGCTGAAGAGATCAACTGTGCCTACTGTCAAAAGTTCCATCCACACTATATCAGAACTGCCTCGAGTTATTACGAGTCCAATCCTGGGAAGGATGCCATCTTCTTCTTCGTTGCTGAGTTCACTGATAACCAACAGCATTATGGTAAGCTACAGATGACTCAGGTTCCAAGGTTATGGGTCTTCCCTCCAAACTCTACCGAGTCTGCTGATATTTTGAGCCCTCATTACCCTTACACCATTGGGGAGTCTGCAATCACAGATATTTTGGACTTTGCAAGTTTTATTGGTAAGATCATTGGTGCCAATATCATCATCAGTGCTGATTTTGATTTACAGCAATTCTTAACTTACTCCGTTGGTACTTTTGTCTTTGTTTTGGTGTTAAAGAAGAAAGTTTTAAGCAAATTGGGCAGAGCTGTTATAATAGAAAGCTTGACACTATTGGCTACAGTGGTATTTATCAGTGGGTACATGTTCACTGTTATTAGAGGGATTCCATTGATTGCCAAGAATGAACACGGTGAAATCATGTGGTATAGCGGTGGTACACATTGGCAATTTGGTCTTGAAGTGTTCATTGTCGGTGCTATTTATTTGACCCAGGTTGGCTTCATCTACGCCTTAGTTGTGAAGATACCGAAGATTGAGGACGACAAGAAAAGAGGTGTTTTAACCTTATGTGTCGCTTTTGGTATCTTTTACGTTTTCAACCGTTTGACTTGGATATTTGAAGTTAAAGATCCAGGTTATCCCTTTAAGTTGACCAGCTTCGACTTTTGATACACAATTTTTATAGAAGTCGTTCTGAGAACATTTCAAATAGACAAGCATAATAGTTATAGGCATATTATAAGGCAGCTACGTTTAACCCAAAATATTTATAATGTATAGTGTAAGTATTAACTAATCATGCATCGTGAAAATCGTGACAAAAAGAATTAAGGGTATTGCTTGAAGATAATGCTGTAATGGAAATAATCTATTCAATGTGTTTATCATTCTCACCATCCTTATTGATTACAAAGAAGGAGATCCCAATCAAAGTAGCTGCAAATATGTAAATGGCTGTGACTTTCTCTTGTTTCAAGACAAAATCACCAAGCATAGCAAATGGGATAGTTGTAGATAAACCGACCGTAACTGTCAACGGAGAAGTCAATAGCATCGCCTTGACCCAGCAAAAGTCTGAAACAAACGTGATTAAACAGTTCAAGACAATGATTCCAATGACAAAAGTACCTGATGGTAATTCAAACTCTTCAACGCCAGTGTAATGGAAAATGACCAACGACGGCCATAAGAGCACAAAGTTAAAGACACCAACAAACCCAAAAAACACCTTCATGTTGATCCTTGACTCGTCTTTGATTCTGTACTTCAACAGAGTGGTATAGACACCGTATAGTAGCGCACCTGTTAGGGCCAAGATGTTGCCAATGAGTATGCTTAGTCTAGTTCTTTGGAATGATTCATCACCTTGTTGTGAGTCGACTTTTGTGATTAGAATAACGCCGATAAAGGAAAGCATAAGGCCAATGACCTTGTTTTTGTTAAAAGTCTCCGTTCTGGCCAAACTTCCAACCAATAATGTGAAGAAGGATGAAGTTGAGGACAAAATGGTTTGAGAACCAACACTTGTGTAACTCAATGACGAATTGGTGGCCAAATTGGCAAGATACCATAAGACACAGAATTGGGCACTAAGTTTGATGGTTTCTTTCAATGAAAGTCTATCATCCACGTTGTCTGAGCCGTTTAAAGCAATTTCTTCATCTGATGATAAGTCATTGATAAATTCATCTTCAATTTCTTTATACTCTAAAGAGCCGGTTTCATGGTAGTTCTTGAGCACCTTTCGTATGTATGGGACTAGATAGAATATGAAGGTGGCGGTGTTGATGTATGTTATGAAGAATGGTTTCCTGTAGAGGTCCTTTTCAAAGATTTCATTGATAAGAAAGGATGATAGTACCCACGCGAACACGACGATGGCCAGCATAAGCAGACCCAGGCTCCACTTCTTTCTTCTAGTCGTTAAGGAATCCATTGTGAGCAGGTGAGAGATGTGTCGGCAGGGTGACTGGGACCGTCTTTGGTAGAAAAGGTGGGAATGCGAACCTCGATTTTTCAGGGAAACAGCCTGGTTCTTTGCTTATCTTTAGATCTCGTCTGTTATTTTTCTGACTCTGGTGGATCTAGTAAAAATTGTCCTATGGCGAAGAAGAGTCAGCAGTGTGGGAAGAACTGGCACGTGAAAGGACTTTGAAGGTGATAAAACAGGCACTGAACAGAGAAAATGAGCCTTCAATTCCACACAAACTGAGCTGAGCTGATTTTCTCTCAGTTCAATCAAAGCGATGAGGCTTCTTCTCCTTCGTTTCTTTTTCTTTCCAAAAGTTGAAAAATTTTAGTGATTTTCACGTGACTTTTGGCAGGTTTAATTTTTACAGTTGGCCTAAACTGTGGCGTCAACGGTTTGAGAATTTCCTTACATAAGCAATAGGCATACTCAGTTCATGGTAAAGATTCGTTATATATTAGCTTGGGTTTCGTAAAAGACATCAAAGGGGGTAAGGCAGCGGGAAAGAACTCAGCAGATGACTCTGGAGTTGTTTCTTTGTATGATTAGTTTACTCGATACGTTTTGGAAATCATGGAGTCTCTGCCTTAGTTTGAAATCGGCCTCTCTCTTCTCCTCCAACTGCTTCAACAATTCATTGACTTGTTTCTTATAGTAATCTAGCTCAATGGACTTTACGTCTTTGGATTTATATAGTCTTGTTAGCAGTGAAGAGTTCTCCGCCTTTTGTAAATCTAGCAGCTTCTTCAACGATGCGATCTGAAGTTTAAACTCATCCATCTTGGTTTCATTTGAACGAATTTGATAACGAAGTGACGATATTTCATAATTTAGGGCCTCAATCTTTTCCTCATATTCTTTCTTCAGTAAACCATCTAACTCAAACTCCTGCGTATGGGACTGGTTGTGTGAAAAAATTGAGCTGTTGCAGCTGTGTTGTGACATAACACGCTTGTTTCTCTTGCTAAAGATGGAAGATTCATTGGAACCATTGGAACCATTGGATGATACAGAATTTTGATGACGATAGTCCTTCATGATCAAGTCTCTAGATTTCCTCCTTGACAATTCGTTGTTCTCATTTCTCAGGTGATCATTTTCTTTTGAAATCTCATTTAGCTTGTCCAATGCCAGGGCAGCTTGATGACTTAGAATCTTGACTTGTTGCTCAAGAATCAGGTTTCTCTCCTGTTCACCTTTCAATCCACCAGAAGTCATGAGTTGAGTGTAGGAGGCATTGCCTGACTTGGAAAACGTGGATTCAGATGGTGAAACCACTTCATAGCTGGAAGGATCGTGGATACTTTGACTTGACATCGCATTTGTTGCTCTAGCCATGAATTGGAACGACTTGTGTCCAGGGTTCGGTGAAGCTGGGATATTACTTAGGACGGAATCGTTCATATCAGGAATATCCAATGAGGTCAAAACATCCTCCTCCTCTACCGGTTTAGTGAAAGCCTTGAAGAAACCCATAGTGATTGTTATCCAAGATATATGTTGAACTGATTGAATAGTAAGTTGGGAAGTTCGATCTGGGAGTCAGAAAGTTATGTCTGTTGAGGATTTTGTCAGGATGAAACTCGAGATCTCGTGTTATTTATGAGAACTTGGTGATTGTCATGCAAGATGTACCTATTTGGTTCACTTCAACCCTTTCGTGTTTCCTTAATATATATGCGTCAAATTTAAGTGTATCCCGAGAAACAAGCAATGTTTAAGACCTATTTGGAGCGTAAATTTAACAAGCGCGCAGAGGAAGGAGCACATGGACTGGGGCTATCCAAGGAGTAATTTAATGGGGTTTAGCGGGCTTTCTTAAGCCACAGGCCTTGGGTCTTCGAAAACACAAACAGAACTCACATGTGCCAATCGGCCAGGAATGAGCCTGTGGTAATCCTAGAACTACTTGACGATGAGGGCTTAAGTACAGTGTCATCCCGTAATTGCCAGGCACCCTGTGTTTACCTTTATACGCGCTTGGTTACGCGTCCTGCGTATATTTATTTTCAAAATTGAGACGCGTTTCCATGAAAATCAGTCCCCAGACGCGTCAACATTATCACAGAAAAACGCGTTAGGTCCCCCAAAAACCACCTCAACAATGAAGCAAAATCGGGCCCTCCCAAGTACGAGGAGAAATACACAGCAACAGTCTAACTATCCTGAAATCTGTAGTGGTTTTGTCTAACGCCACTTTCGCACCAATTGTGTCCCATGACAACCAACATAATCTCACAAAGTGATAACAAACCCGCGAATTCTCGCCTGTAATCTCCACAATTTCCGCATTCGGCTACTCCTCCAGAGTCCTCTTTCTCACTTCCTGATTAGGAAGTCAAGCACCATCACCAGGAGAAAACGAAATTTTAAGAACCTCTCAAGAGCAAAAGAGTGCTCTTGACTCTGTGCAATTTAACAGAATTGAACGGCTCCAGTGACCAAAACACGCGTTTAAAGACTCAAAGTTGTTTCTGCTTGATTGTCTACTATAGAGTCACTGCTTTTTTTTAATTGGAATTCCCTGTAAAATCATTAAAGAACAACAAAGAGTGGAATGAGTATGTTGCCGTATCAACTCTAAACCTATTATCAATTCACTAACTGATAACTCACAGGCACAAAGAAAAAACTATCCCTGAAGGAGTTTATGCAAGATGAAGGTATGTTCTTTATATTGTTCTCTCATTGTTCTTTCAAGTTAAGAAACTAACCTATCTATTTATAGCATTAGGCGGCGGGTCATGGGCAGACGATGACTTTGATCCAAGCTCCATCAGTGTTCCAATCTCCAACCAAAGACACATGCATGATCAACTGCACTATCAGAGCAACTCGCATAGTGTGTTTGGCGGTCGTCCTAGCTTTCAAAATGGTCCTCAATCGCCTCCATTCATTGTCAAGTTGAGTAACATCCCAAGGTCCTTCGGCATTGCTGAGATCCAAGATCTTTTCCAATCCAGATTCACCCGGTTCGTCAAGATGAAATTGTTTTGGGACATTGACTTCAACGTCCTGAACTCCTCTGCTAATCCATTGGATGCGTTGAACAAGAGAAAGAAGGTTTCGTTTGTCGAAGTTGAGACATACAGAGATTTTGAAAAAGTGCTAAAATGGAATGATCTATACTTGGATCGTGGAATGGGTAAAATACTTGTGAACAATGGTAACTTTGATGATTTCAGGATTTACAATGATTTAAATCAACAAGTCCCAGAGATTGATGATCCCTCTGTGCCATCAAGACCTGAGAGAAGATTATCAAGACCAAGCCCTGAAGCCTTCCAACATCCAAGATTACACAGGCTGCAAGATCAACTACCACCACCATCTCTGTCTCCAACCAACCAGGCTAATCAAAAGAGACCTTTGCATCCACTTGACAAATTGGCTCAGAGACAATCGCAAGGTAATTTCCCTGCTCATCAAGTCAATTATAACACCACTGCTCATCCAATCACTCCACATCAGCCGCATGAGCTTCCACCATTGAAACAACCGGAACCTGCACCAATACCACAAAACAAACCGAACCCATTTGGTAGTGCGAAACCCGTTGACACTTTATCCAAGCAATTGGAACTTGAGAAGACGTTGCATGCTTTGGAAATCAACAAAACTACATACAAAACCTTGGGTCAACTTGAAGAAGAGGAAAAGGAGAGAAAGAGAGAAGCTGAAAAGAAGAAAGAAGAATTGAAAAAAAGGGAAACAGAGAGTGCTAAAGAAGAAGCCAAGAAACCTGAATCAAGACAATCACCATCACTGGCATCATTACACTTGAAAAAGACTCAACAACAACAGCAACAAAATTCTTCAAAGACTCAGAAAATTGAATTGGTTGTTGCTCCACCTCCATCGGTAAGGGCTTGGGGATCTTCAGATTTTAATAACCTACCGAATGGCTCCAACATCAAGATGGATTCTTCACAGACCAAGTCTCCAAAGTCGGAACCTACAAAGTTATCAGTTTCTGTGTTCCAGGGCAAGAAGAAAAACACTACCAAAGAAGATGAAACTAGAAGAAAGGTCATTTTGAAGAGGAAAAACCTTGAGCACAAGAAACCTGAGATTAAGAAAGGAGCCAATGAAGAGACACCGATTGCTGAGGAACTCAAAGAAGAGAATAATGTTGAAAAGGCATCTGAATTAAAGAACAAAGTCAAGGAGGAACAGATCTCTGATTCAACTACAAAGCTAGACTCTGCAAGCTCTCAAAAGGCCAAATTTGAAGCAAAACCTCAGAAGGAAAAGGCTGAAAAGAGACAAAACTCAAACAACAAAGAAAGAAAGCCAAAAGAACCAAAGCCAAGACCAAAAGATGTAAAGAAAGAAGTTACTGGCAATGTTTCTGAACACGTTGAAGACCAATCTACTACTCTAAAGGAAGAACCATTTGCCGCTGACGGCGTCAATGAAGATATCAAAGTTGAAATCCTATCCGACTCATCAAGGGGCCGTGACAGAGGCCCTGGTGGCCGTGGCAGAGGCCGTGGGAGAAATGATCGTGGTGGAAGAGGTGGCTTCTCTGAGAGACCATCTAGGGAATCAAGGGGTGACGGGGGCCCTTCTGCTGATGACTTCAAATCTGGCTCCAAGCGTGAAGTTGAACATGATGTGAACTCTGATAAATACAATATTACAAATGAAGCTAAGGACATCAAAGAAGTCAAGCCATCGAGAGAATCAAGGTATTCGAAATCCAAGGGTAAGAAGGAACCTAAACAAGCTGTTGAATCTAACGAAACCAGCCCACCAAATGACACCAAGGAGCAAAAAGAACAAAAGCAGGCAAAGGAGCAAAAAGTTGCTAACAACTCTAAGGAGTCGTCTACCACAAAAGAATCGAAGGAAACATCACCTTTTAATGCTGAAGGCCCTTCGGATGGCCCATCATCTGCTTCTTCCGAGTCTAGACGTGGTCGTGGTCGTGGTGGTTTCAGGGGTCATGGCCGAGGCAGAGGATCCTTCAAAAATATCTCTAAGTCGTATAATCAGAAAGCTCCAGAAGCTGATTCCTAATTTAATGAAGTTGATGATTAGTTATTTTATCTTCCTACCTGTAGTACAACTGTGTTTATAAATAAGACGTAAATTAAATGTAAGAACCAATATAAACTCAACGAATGACAGTACATTACCAGACTTGCAACTCCTCAAAGAGGTTAACTCCACCAGAGTCGACATCCAAGTTATCCTTAACGACGTGTCTCACATCATCAGTCATCCTTGGATGGGCACAAGTCATGATTGCAACGTTACCAGGGCTTTCAATAAGATCACTCTTGATATCTCTTCTAGGTTTGGTCTACCGAATCTAAAGTCGATGAATGATAAGTGGGCAGACATCTTTCTATGGCTTTCATTCTTCTCTGATTGGATGGAGCCAGATGATTTTCAACTTCTCCAAATCTTGAATCGACATTAGAATCCGGGTTTGTTACGTAAAGAATAAGCTCGACGTGTGTGTTTTCTAGCTTTAGTAATTCTTCATAGCGCCAGTCAATGGAATGCCAGTTTCTGATGATCCGGTATAGTTTAACCTTGACGTTGGTCTTCTCTGTTCCTTGCAGCATAAGCGTACATACCCGGAATACCGTTACCGCCAGCGTATAACAAAGCAGTATAATAGCGATTCAAATGTTTTGGATCGCCATACGGGCCTTCAACGGATGCTCTGAGGGTACCTGTCTTATCAGGTTGAGAAGCCAAGTATGGATGAGCATGTGAGGTAACACCACCTTTGATTCTAACATAGAAAGTGACTTCATCATGACTGCCAGAAACAATCGTGAAAGGTTGTGATTGGATGAGAGTGGTAGGGCGAATGAAATGAATAACCATACACACCTGGGAACATCTTCCAGAAATGTCTCTTTGGGATACGTAACTTGATGGTTTCCCCGGAAACGATTGTAGCTTGAGCGCTCTGGACACCAAAGGCAACTAATCTTAACAATCTAACCAATCTTTCAAAACACCATATACTATTCAAGGAGAACGCCCAGTTTTGGAGTTCTAGCTCCTTTATATGAAGGTACCAACCAAGAAGAAAACAACGAGCAATATGTGGGTCATTAAAAATAGCTCAAGGTGATTACGTCTGAACCAATAGCGAAGATAAAGATGCAAAAAGTTGAAGTTGTAGCAACAATGTCGAAACTCATCCATTCCAATTTCAGTAATCTTTGAGAAATACCCATGTCATGCATCAAAATTGCCTTACAAACGACATGGACAACCACTAATAGAATATTGATGCGAGAAACCCATTTGTGATAAGCAACGAAAGTGGCTTGTCTCAAACCGGTCAACCATAGCAAAAAATTGTTTCTACCGGCAACAAAAAGGTCAGGACAAAGCCATAGACAGCAAGAACACCAGCTCTGTTACCGATGAAGCCCGCCATCTGAATTCTATTAGTGGCAAAGAGGATAGTTCCCCTTTACAGAATGGTAGCCTAAACTCTGAGCTAACTCGACCATAACGAACCATAAAAAGATAATAAGTGATTCAATTCTAGTTGGGACCAGTCCAGCGATGAAACGGATCTTCTTCCCAAGTCGGTAAACTCTTCGTTGTGGTATTTGGAGAATAGAGCTGGCATGGAAATGTATTGTCTTGCTAATCTGAATGGAACTTGATTAAAGAAGCGACCAACAAATCCAACCTTGGAACCAAAGTTGTACAAAGTGGCTACGAAGTGGCTACGAAGAATATTACCGCCCAATAACCCAAACAAGCAGCACCTAAGTCGATTTGATTTCTTTCGTTTGGCAGTCGGCCTTGTATGATTTATAGGCTAATTCATAACCGGCTGGCGGGTAGTAGCCAGGTCTGTTGATTGGAATGGATTGATTGTAAGATGGTTCTGTGAATGGGCTGATGATATATTTAGTAGCATTCTCGTAAGCGCTTCTTAGGATCTCTGAAGTGATATTGACGCCATATTGGGAACAGTGACCAGTAAATTCCGATTCGATACCTTCGTCGTTGAGTGATGTTTCATTGTATAAACAGTTTAACATTGAACTTAAAGCAGCGACGTTGATACAAGAACATGATTCTTTTTGTAATTGACTCTCACAGAAAGTGGCTGTGAATGTTATAGCGCTGTTACAGGCCGAAACAATTA
>JAKTWU010000337.1:0-16311 GCA_030582435.1 Taiozyma onychis
CTACGTCAACTGAAATCTTCTACAACTGATAAACTGGCAATAGTTACCAAATATAGATATATATTGAGAACTTTTGAATTGAGAGAAGTTAGACGATTTTTCTGAGAAGCCATAAAGGCGAGATGACGTCATTTCGCGGCTAGTCTCGGATTTTCTCAGGTAAATGTTATTGTTTTTTTTTTTTGTTTTATTGTTAAAATTCGTAGATCTCGGATAAATTCGCCTAATCTTTAGAGTGACACAAAACGAAATACACACAAAAATGGTCTGTTTGGAATTTCAAACGTTCTTGTTATCACACAATGAAGGTTATCAGCAATGGATGCTTTCCAACCACAACCACCAGTACCAGAGCCAAGAGCCGTATTAGATCCAGAAACAATAGTTGCTTTCCAACAGATTAGAGATGATGTGGCAATCCCAATCCCCGCTCCACAAATGCACAGACTAAAGGTATCTATGACCAACGTTGAAGTTATTTTCAACCGTATCCTGAGTCGTCCTAATCAAGAATTTTACATTAAAAGATGGACAGCAAGAGCAACCGGGACCAATTGACTGACGATGATTGTTTTGAACTTGTGCAGAACGCAAACGAAAGTTTGGGAGACTTTTATACTACCGTCGGGGAGAGCAATTTACCACCAATTATCCCAGTTTTATCTGCTCTAATTCTCCTGACAAGAAGTATCCCTCGCCTTCCAGACATTATCACAGTACTGCTAAGAGACAGATTAGCCATTGAGCTTGGGCCCCTCCATCTATCGCAAGAAGTTGTCCAAGCCGTGAAAGACATTACCAGACAGGAATCAGAAGACAGCGAGAATCAGCTTCAATTACTATCAAGAATTCATAGAGATTTCCAAAGGCAATCTGTTGTGTTGCAAACCATCCAGCAGGATGTAAAAGAGCTTAATGAATTTTTCAGACCAGCAAAAAATATAATTGATGGATGGATCAAGAAACTGATTCAGTTTAAGAATGAACACTGGATAGTTTCCACAACCTGCATAGTGGTATCGGTGGTTTCCTTCCTACTAGGAATATTCGCTGTTCTCAGAACCGTCTTTGGATTCTAAAAGATGACTTAGTGCTGATTAGTTAGTTTATTTTTTGTGACTAAGAAACTTTTATTATACAGTTAAATTAAGTTACTGACATCTCTTCACTCTTTATTTACATCGCAATCTCTTTTTGATCTTACTATTCTTCAATCGGAAGATTATAGGACTCTTTCTGGTGGTTGAGGTTGAGGTTCAAGTGTTTGAAGATTTCAGGTCAATAGATGAATCATCTTCTACATCTTCTTCATCTTCTTCATCTTCTGCAGGTGTCGAAGCCTCCAGTTTCATCAGAGCTGTCAATCTTCTTGCTCTTTCAACTTCACTATCTTCTTCATTAGAGTCATCAATATCATAATCTTCGACAAATGGAACACCTGTGGCTCTATAACCCTTTTCATTGTATTCATCACTTGTTGCAGTGTTATCACCTACACCTGGGGGAATCTCTCAGCAGCACCAGTGAATGTTGGACGTGGCGTGACAACAATATTTGGCGTGTCTTCTTTCTCGTTGTGTTCAGGCAGCTTATCGTGATCTTCAACGATAGCCACCAAGAACAAAAGCAGTATCACTAGCCTCTTTCTCACGTTGACGTAGTTCTGACACGTACACTGGTTGCATGTCAATTATTATGATGGGATTCGATTCTTTTCAGCAGGAGTTTGCTTTTGTTCGTTTTATTCTTCTGACCTTTTCTTCTCATACCACCAGCAATTTCAACAGGAATCCCCGTGGTCTTAATCGTGTCTGAGTGCGACCGTTTATCATCACTATTCGTAAGCCTCCCCCATTCTTGAATTCAAGTAATCATTTGCATGGAAGATGATGGGTTGGTGTTGGCACCAGGAGTGGTAATCGTCATATTGTTCAAATGCCTACCCAATTTGCCCAATACCTGCAATCGATTGGTAGTTATCAGAACGCTCATCAAGTGTACCAGCGCCCTGCCCTCTAAGACACTAAGAAAGATTACCAGTCAATTAGAAGACACATTCGTACAACAAAATCAAGATCACACACATCGAATCCTTGACAATTTCCTTCGCATCACCAGCGTGGATCACAGGATTGACACCCATGCAAATGATAGGGAAATTCATCTCATCATCACAGCCTGATTCCAAAAGACAGCAAAGCCTTTTACCAGTAATTTTAACAACAATAGACTAATTGCGCGAAAATTGCCGGTTTTGGAACTAATTTCCCCCAAAACATTACACACATCAGTTGCCACTGGCAGAGATTAAATTAACCGCCAGCCTTAGAAACTGCTTCAAATCCATCCTAAATCATCTTCCAAATGGGCCAATCCACCAGCTCAGACTCCACAGCGACACGAAAGAAAACCGTGTCCAATGCAGAACTTTCCGACCAGTTTTACAAGACTTGCTCACGCCATTTCCAACCTGTTGAGCTGTTCACCATCAAGAACAACATGAAGAAGTTTGACAAGGACCACAATGAGCTTATAAGCGAGCTTGAGTTCCAAATGCTGCTGGGATTACCAGATGAATCCAGTATCGTACATAAACTATACCAAGCTGTCAAGCTGCTCTGCCAATTCCCACTTATCAACCACAATGAACAGAACCTGACATTCAAGGGTCTCATAAAGGCCATCACTTTGATAAACCCAGATAGATACGGCAAGGTGCTCACAAAGGATTACAACTACATTAAGCTGATCTTTGTTGCTTTGGCATTCGAAAGCATTGAATACTCCAAGGAGACACAGGCACAGACAGACTCCACACAAAAAGTCGCTTTCAAGGCCAACGGTACGGTGTCATGGCTAGATGTTCCAAGCGTCCAGAGTTATGACTCTATTAATGTTGAGTCGCTGTATATTTCAGGTTTTGACCTCCTGGATGTTATTGCCTTCTTACTGGTCACTTCAAGACTTGAGCCACAAGAGTCTTTAAAGATCTATGAGACCAATTTCAAGCAGTTTGATGAATACAAGAAGTTTGCACTGCCAATCATACGATCCATGAATCCAGAGATCAACTCCAAGAACTTGAGGAGTACCACTGTCACCTACTCACAATTTGTATCCGCTCTTGAGAACGTCGCACCTAATTTATTGAACCCATTCTCCTCATTCCTGGAGATATTACTATTCGATATCCAGGATCAACCAGACGAACTTGAGAAAGTCAAGACCATCCACACCACATCTCGCTTGATCAACGAGTTCTCACTGGCCCAATTGTCGACATTCTTAAGAAGAGAACTCGTCTATTCCAACATTAGAAAATTATACGTCGGTGCTGACTCTGGGTTCTCGATGAGATCCTTTGAATCAAAGGCCTTCAAATGGAATGCACCCTCATTACTCTTCATCCAAGGTATCAGAATCCCTGCTAATTCCAAAAATCCAAGATACATTAAATTTGATGAGAAGTTCCCAAAATATAGAGGTGATACCAATCCTCATCACGAGGACAATGAAACTGTGACATACGGTGTCTACATCGACCAGCCATGGAGGATATCCAACAAAGAAACTTTCGGTAATGAAAAGACTACCATATTTCAACTATCACCGCAGCAGAAAATCTTTAAGACAAGTCCAATTGCAAAGAACCATGTCTATTTCAACACCTTGGGTGGTGGTATTGGTATCGGTAGCGCTGAACCAACAGTGAAGAACAACTTCTTAAGATACAACCCGGGAAACGTGTCATTGACAATTGATTCGACTTTGGAGTTTGCAGTCTTTAGACACTTGGGTATCGGTGGTGAATTCAAATCTGTTGATTCTGAAGATTGGTCCAGGGAGTATGAAGATAGAATCTTGATCAAAAACGTTGAGGTGTGGGGCTGTGGTGGTGAAAAGGAACTTGAGGAACAAAACAAGAGGTGGGAATGGGAACAAGCTGAGGCAAAGAGAAGGCAGCAGGTTAATATTAAATCCATGGGAGAAGATCGTGCATTACTCGAGATGGCTGGTCTTGTTGGTGGTCATCAAAGCGGTGGTTCTGTCTAGAGAGTTTACAAGTCTCAAACTTGCTGGTCATATCTGTAAAGCTGATGTAATTAATTAACGATACATTCTATACAACTATTTAGATTTCCCCTTGGTGACTAGTTTCTTCTTGACGTGTTTTTTCATCTTTGTCTTTCTCTTCTCCTTTGCAGCTTCTTTGGCTTCCTGCTTCCTTTGTTTCTTTATATCTCTATCTTCATATTTCTTACCTTTCAGTTCAACTGGTCTTTCTTTCCACTCTTTCTTTGGCTTGTCTTCGTCATGTTCAGAGTCAAAATCCTCGTCACTGTCCCACTCATCACTATCTTCCTCCTCAGAGTCCTCCTCTTCTTCATTATCTTCCTCCCCGACAAGCGCCTTCATAGTGTCGATCTTACCATCTGTGAACTTTGCGAAATCACGTTCCTCCAAATGGTTCAAAGATCTGACCAAATGCAAGTTTCTAAAGACATCATCATTTTCCATCTCCTTCTCAGCTTCGGATTTCAAAGGTAAGTTCCTTATGTATTCCAACTGATCTTCCTTTGTGTCTTTTTCAATCCCCAGCGTAGCTAAGTCTTCAATAGTAAACTTGAAGATTAGTCTCTCTGAAATGACATCGATACCCTTTTTCATAAAGAAGTCATTAACGTTCTTGATATCCATTCTTAAGAAGTCCAATGACATTGGGTGTTCTGGCTCCACGGATTGCGAAACGTCAAAAATGTATAGTTCACCATTATGCACAATGGAATTGTATTCTGACAAATCAGCGTGGACAAGACGACAAACTTGATATAAATATCTAATACTGTAAATCATTTGATGGTAGAATTTAGTGATCTCTTCAAAGTCCTCAAAATCATAGTCTCTCAATTTCGGAGATGGGAATCCATCACCTCTCGTTAGAAACTCCATGACCAACACATGTGATTTCAAGTCGACTGGCTCTGGGGAGAACATCCCATTTAAATGAAGTCTCTTCAAGTTTCTGAACTCTTTTTCCGCCCATGTCTTGATCATCTTACGTGGGTTATGCTGACTTCTTGCGTTTCTGAATCTGAACTCACCATCGACGTAACGCTCTCTATCTTTGAATACCAAGATAGACGTCTTGTAGATCTTCACGGCATATTCTTTACCTGTCTTTTCGTCCTCAGCGTGGTACACATTCGCTTCCTTACCAGTACTCAAGCAACCATTGATCTTTGTAATTGTACCTTTCTTCATTAGCTTGACAATAAAGTTGATTGTTCTTGGATCCAGCACATTTTCAACAGTGGCCCTGTCGGCTTTATCCTTGCTATGCTGTTTCTTCTTAAAGATGAACTCATCAGTCTTGATCTTATCAGAGTACTTGGTCAAGATTTCGGCCTTGTTCAGATTCTTTTGTTTGTTTTCACCGGTGCTTGCCGGTTCTGCGTCCTCAAAGTCGGAGATGTCAGACTCAGAGTCTGAAATGTCGATTTCAGCAATTTTCTGTTCCAGTTCACTCATTATCGATGCTGTTCTGCGGAGTGAAATTCCTGTTTTAGAAGCTCATCGCCTGCACATAAGCACAAAGCAAAAAAAAATCATAATGTGGCGCTTACCAAGAATGTGAAAATTTCCGATTTTGCCTCGGAAATTGCCTCGGAAATTGGAAATAAATTTCCAAAGCAGTCTTCAATGGCTCTGATCTATCACCAAAGGTGGCATTAAAGACGGCTTTAAAGTGCATTTTTAGTCAAAAAGATGTCTTTCACCCAGAAGATCCCTACTGTGGAAGTGAGTTCCTTCGAATTCTCTTTTTATTCTGCTTTCTAACGTGTGGTTTCAGACTTTCCTTACCCTTCCCTTATACATTGGTGTTGAGTCCATTCTTGGGATAGCCATTATCAACAAGCTAGCTGGTTTGTACGGTGTGCTGTCGATCTTCATGGGCAACTCCCTGGATCCGATGCAGTGGCTGTTCTACTTGTACTCCATCGTGGTGGTGCCTTTCTATGTGATAGGCTTTAAGAACATAACGAAGCCAAAGGTTCTGGAACATGGCCCTATTGTGGTGATCTACAGCATTGATACCTTAGTGAGCCTGTTCTACACCTTGTACTTTGCTGCGCAGTGGCTGATCTTCGAAGATGTCAAGTTAGAGATTGTTCCGGGCCAGGACTACTCCCAAAGTGCCACTCAAGGTTATGAATACGGTTGGATCTTCTTTCTAACGTTGGCTGTCAATGCCGCTAGAGTCTACTTCACTATTGTCCTTTTGAGCTTCTACAAGAAACTGTTCAAGTTTAAACAGAGCCAAGGTATCGATATTTTGGAGAATGATATCGATTTGGACTTGAAGAGCAAGCCATTCTACTCTCAATGGTATCACAAGATCAGTTATCAAAGCTATAGATTCTTAAAAGATCACCTATGAGCTTTTCATTGCACACTGTTTAATTAATAGTGACCCCATTGTTACGCATACACTTACAGTTCTGTTTTCAATCGTAGCTCTATCATATACCCGTTGTATCCTTCTATATGCAAGGCATTTTGTTCTATTTACAAACATATAATTAAATCATTCGTCGACCTCTTTTAAACTCAACATACCACCGACGCTATCAAACCCCAAGATCTCGAAATTCTTAACCACATCACCGATAGCAGGTGGCTTTTTACTCACTGAAACCTTCATCTTTGTCATGATGCCGTGATCAATCAACTGGCCAAATACAACACCGTCTAGTGCTCTTGAAGTCACCATAAAATCACCTAAAGCAGTCTCACCAGCTTTGAACTTAGCCTCCAATTGTTTGATTGAGTAATAGGCCAGGGCTCCTCGACTGGCTTTTCTCAAGATGTCATTTCTAGCTTCAATGTGTAACATCATTGATAGGATCTCTTCCTCTGAGAACAATGGCTCTTCACCGTTCAACAGCTGATGAAATTGGAAATGGTTCACAAGGTCACCAAATCTTCTTAATGGTGAAGTAGATGGTGCATACTTATCAACACCCAGCATCAAATGCTCTCTTGGTTGATGGGAGTAGAAAGCAGGAACGATGAACTTGAAAGATTTTACAATCTCTGATAATGATGGCAACTTCGAACTGGATTTGGTGTATTCATTCAATTTTGGTACAACCTCAGCAGCGGTGCCTGTGAGGTTCAATTTGGTCATACCTTTGAAGATACCACCAATTTCATTACGGGACAGTACACTAGCAGCGATTCTGTTACCCAAAATCATCAGTTCAGAAACTAAAAGCACAGAATCAGTGGCTTTCTGTTTAGAGATATTGACCTCAACGTTATCGTCCAATTCTGAAGAAGGATTCGTAATCTCAGTGACGTGGACCTGAGCACTTAAACTCTCACCAAAGATCACAGCACCGCTTTGAACTCTGTTATCACGTAATTTCTTGCTGACTTCGAACAGGTCTTGAAGATCCTTGTGCTCTGGGTTTTCTAAGTTCGATTTCCCATCTCTAATCTGGACCAAAACTTCATCGACATCGTCATAGGTATATTTTGGAAACTTGGAGAGAATTGTAGCTTGAACATCGGCTTTCTCTAGATCAAAATCTCCAGTGGACATCTTAAAAGGGATACTGAATGTCAATGCCCTAGTTTCGACCCCGTCAACACCCAAACCGGCAAGCTCAGACATCGACTTTGGTAACATTGGTGAAATCATCTCAGGTTGATAAGTAGTGAAGGCTCTTTCAAATGCAATCTTCGTCAATGGTGCCTCTTTGGACATGTATGAGGCAGGATCAGCAACATGGATGTGCAATTTGACATTATCGCCATCCAGTCTCTCAATAGAGACACCGTCATCAATTTCATGAGCAGTTTCAGCGTCAATACAAAACACTCTTAGATCCTTGAGATCCTTCCTAGCATGTGCCAAATCATCAGTTCTCTCAGTCTTCACATTGCTCACTTCAAAGTATTCTTGTTCAATAGTGGCCTTGTTAGAGACACCTGTGTTTGGTATACTTAGTGCTGTAGTATAGTGCTGTGGGTTTGTCATGTGGGTGTTGACGTAGCCGATTTCAGAGAGAGAATTGTAAACGACAGTTCTATTGATGTCTTCGTCGGTGTTCAGCTTCATCAGCTGAGATACCAGTGTCACTGATTTTGGATCTTGCAAGTTTCCAACTGCAAACTCTTTCAAAAGGAAGAAAATTGGTTCAAGCTCTTCTGGAAGTGGTTGTGTGTAGTCCTTGCTTTCAACGTATTGATGGAATGCCTTCCGTAACAGTGGTTCAGATTTCAGTAAATCAACAGCATTGTCGACTCTATTAGCATAATGGATTGGAAGGGCAGTTACAGATAATGGAACAAGAGTGGCTCTGGAGGAATAAGACGTAGACCACAAATTGCTCTGTTTTCTCAATGCTAAGACAAGCGAATAGAATGTGGATACTTCAAAGTAGTCAAGTGATGATAGCTTGCCATATTCCTTACCAAGCTGGATCTCACCATCAGTGCCTTTAATATCACCTACTTCCTCAAACAGAGTTCTTGAGATGGTTTCATAAGCTGTATCGACGTCTGTGTTTTTGAATGTCTTTTGAGCATCATCGATCTCAATGTAGTGAAGGGCTTTCAACAGAGTGAAGAGTGACACTTCTCGAGGACCATCGGTTTGTATTAGTCTGTGGATAAACTCCAACTTTCTCGATGTTCTCTGTATTTGGGCCCAAGCATCGTTTGTGACTTCGACTAAAGGTCTTGTGACATAGCTTCTAGCACCTGGACTGACAGCATAAGTTTCATAGTGGTCTAGGGTGGTCTTAATGGAACCATAATCCGAAGATGAGTCTTCCACCTTGTAAATAATATCCTTTAGCCACTCTTTAGGTATCAACTGTGGGATTCTGAACTTCACGGCTGACCTTTCTAAGTATCTCAATTCACCCAGCTTGTTCATGATTGTATATCTGGGATCATCGTCGCTTGAGGGAACCTCGACAATAACAGCAAGTGCAGACTGGTTCAGTGAGAGACTCAGATCAACGGCATCACCGATATCTAAAGGTTCAAAGAGATCTGTAGCGTTGATGGTTCTCTTAGCCTGTGGTAAATTCTCATCCAAGATTGTGAAAAACTTTTTCCCTTTGGAGAGGTTCTCATCGAAATCGGGCACTTGTCTCTTCAGATTGGTGGACCATTTTCTTGTTGGTCTGATGAATCTTTTCTCATATCTCTGTTTACCTTCATTTATGATCTTGGGTAATGGCTTGATTCCAATATCACCTTTCAGCGATGCTAAGGCACTGGCTCTTTCTCTGCTCTTTTCGATATTTTGAGCAGCAATTCTATCAGCAGCACCCAGTTGTGCTGGGCCTTCTGTGGGGTCAGTGACTTGTCTGTTTGCATTGTTAGTATCTCATACTTCTATCTATCGAACTGGTGGAGACGTACTGAGACACAAAGTGTTCGTTGTTTGTTTCTTGCTGTAATAAAGCTCTCTGGGAGGAGAAGAATCTTCCTCGGCTAGCACACCGTATTAAAGAAGCTCTGCTCAGCATTTTTATCCTCAACCAGGGCAGTGAACAGTGGCAAACGACTTATTCTCGTATTTACTACTTGAATCCCATCTCTTGAGCTTCAACGTTACAAAAATCTAGTAAAAGTAGTGGCCTTACCGAGAATGATCTTAATATAATGTTATCGCTATAGATCATGCCTAAGAATCTTAATAGTTAACAACTGGTTCTGTTGTTTTAACTCTCATAACATATGGACTTGATGATTAGAATAAAGCGAGTTACGAGCTACGTTTTTTGATATATAAGTCTTTAGAGAGATTTAGTATGAATGCTATACAATACAAACCCTCACTCTTTCATTTCTTAACCTTTCTCTTCAGCTTTTGAACCAAAGATTTGACATCATATGCATGTTGATCATCCTCCATTTTTCTCTTCTTTGAATCTTTCTTCTCCTTCCTAGATCCACTTGGTTCATCATCACGACGTTTGTTACGCTCATCCAGGATTTTTTGCATTGTAGCAGTCTTTTTGAACTGTGGTTGCGATGGATCAATAGCAAAGTCATGGTCTGTGAAAATTTCTTTGAAACGAGGATCATTCAAGTCAGCTTTGAAATCATCCTCGATAATCTTGTCTTTGTTTCTGTGCTTGGATTTCTTGGATTTCTCCTTCTCTGATCTCACTAGTTCCTTCAAGTTGAAATGTTGGGCGTTGCTCTTTGAATCATTGTTGTCCTCATCCATCATCAGCAGTTCCAGTTCAGCCTTAGACTTCTCATCTAGTTTATCTTTAGAATTTTTGCCCTTTTTACCATTTGATTCCTTAGCAGCCTTCCTCTCCTCAACTTCTTGCTGTTTGACCTCTTTAATCTTGTCCTTTCTTTGTTTACGACGTTCTTTGGCTTTACGTTTTAGTCTGTCGATGGTCGATTCCTCTTCGTTTTCCTTGGCTTGTTCGCCTTCTTCTTCTGCAGCAGCAGCAGCAGCCTTCTCATCAAGACCTGGAGTGAACGTGATCTCCATATCCACATCATCCTCTTTCTGTTCTTTGGCGAATATGTCTCTGTTTCCAATCTTCGTACTTAGACCAACCAAATTTTTATATTTGTTCTTCAGGTCTTCAGCAGCATCTTCTTCGTCATCTGAGTTATCGGAGGCCAAATAGGCCTTGAAATCCATGTCGTCAAGCTCTCTCTGACTGAAGGCCTTTGAACTCAACTTGACTCTTTCAGCAGGGGTCTCATCCCATGTGAGTTTGACTTTCGAATGTTGAAGAGCATCAGTGACAAATGTCTCTGGCTTATAATTGGATGGGATCTTCTTACATGAATCTCTAGCTTCTTCATCAAATTCCAGTTCGTCTGGAATGAAACGCAGATCAAAGAAATTGGCTGTGGATTCGTATTCGGTACCATCACAATTATCATATAAATTTTTGGCGGTCTTGATAGAATCACAAACGACAACAGCGTAGTAGTATCTCAATCTTTGTAGTTGATATTTACGCAGACTCTTGGAATCATAATCCTCTTCGCCGTCACCTTCTTCGTATAAATCTTTAGCTTCAATTTCTGAGTCAGAATCATCAGACTCTTGAGACCTTTTCGACTTCTTCTTGAATAATTCCTTTGGTGGACCTTCG
Source organism: Taiozyma onychis (assembly GCA_030582435.1). Taxonomy (NCBI): domain Eukaryota; kingdom Fungi; phylum Ascomycota; class Saccharomycetes; order Phaffomycetales; family Wickerhamomycetaceae; genus Taiozyma; species Taiozyma onychis. The sequence continues at coordinate 11,154 of JAKTWU010000337.1, forward strand.
ATATCTTCTCTTTGTAATCTTTCCTTACCGAAGTCACTTGGGTAAATGGAGACTGATTTGATCAAACCACCTGATGGAACAAAAGATTGGAAAGTGGCAAACAGATCAGTGGCCTTAACGTGGTCCCAATCTAAGTTAACAACGGCAAACCTGTTAGATGGGTCAGTTTCTTCTGGCTTACCTTCTTCATCTTCCTCTAGGTCCGATTCTTCTTCCAAGTCTGAACTTTCTTCATCAGAGGATGATTCATCACTTGAGGATTCCACATCAGAAACACCTTCACCACGGGCACGGTCTAGTTTAGAGACAGCTGGATCGGCTTCAATTTCAGCGTCTTCTTTATCAGAGTCTTCTTCTTCTTCTTCGGATTCTTCACCGTCTTGCGATTCATCATCAGCCTCAAATGTGGACTCAGAGTCTTCCTCTTCTTCTTCAACTTCTTCTTCAGATTCAATCTTCTTCGGTTTCTTATCGTCCTTATTCTTGTAGTACTTGGAGAAAGCGGCATCTTTGTCATCACCTTTGATCTTTCTACCGTATTTATCGATCTTTGATTTCTTCTTGATGGCCTCTAAATCAGCTTTACTGAATCTATCATCAACTTCGACCTTGAAGTCGTTTCTTTTAGGCATCCTGAAACGCGGGTCGTTGTGGACGTTCTTGAAACGCTCATCCTGGGTGACAGGGGTCTTGTTTCCCTTCTTCTGCGCCATCTTGCAATCGTGGAAGCCTCTGATAGCAGTGTCTATATTTGTATGCGGTTCAAGGCCTAAAAGTTAATCAAGTCTCGAAGAATTTTTTCATTATGCGATGAGCTTGTGGCCCGAACCGGGAATATTTATTATGCCAAATTCAAATTATCCTGTCTCAGGCGACTTTTTACTTTAAAGCTTTTCAAATTACCAGCCAAAGATGTCTAATAGAAGTCAAGAAGAGCTACTGAAGGAGATCGAGCAACTGCGGCTCGAGAATGCCCAGCTGAAGGCCCAAACCGCGTCCAAGCCCTGGTCCAAACAGGCACACAGCGACGAAGAAGTTAATGGTTTGACATTTGATGAGTACACAAGATACGGCCGTCAAATGATCGTCCCACAGGTCGGGTTCGAAGGCCAGTTGAAACTAAAGAACTCCAAGGTGCTGGTTATAGGTGCTGGTGGTCTTGGTTGCCCTGCATTATTGTACTTGGCTGGTGCTGGGATTGGGAAGATCGGTATAGTGGATGGAGATACCGTTGACACATCTAATCTACATAGACAAGTGTTACACACTAGTGACAAAGTTGGCGAATTCAAGTGTGAGTCTGCAAAGGAGTACCTGGAGAAATTAAATCCTAATGTCGAGGTCTTGACTTATCCTTATAGATTATCCACTTCAAATGCCTTTGAGATCTTTCCTCATTACGACTTGGTTCTTGATTGCACTGACTCTCCATTCTCGAGATACTTGATCTCTGATGTCGCTGTGTTAACGGGTATCCCCGTTGTGTCTGGGTCCGGTTTGAAGACAGAAGGTCAATTATCCATCTTGAACTTTGAAAACATTGGACCTTGTTACAGATGTTTCTATCCAAAGCCACCACCACCAAACAGTGTCACCTCTTGTAAAGACGGTGGTGTCGTTGGCCCAGTTATCGGTCTGATGGGCATCATGATGGCCCTGGAGACGATCAAGGTTATTGCGGGCACTTACACCAAGGAGAATTTCAAACCTTTCTTGACCATCTATTCGGGTTATGACAATCAAACGTTGAAGACTTTCAAGATGAGAGGACGCAAGAAGGACTGTATCTCTTGTAACGGTATCATCACCAGAAACACCGTTGAGTCCGGTGAGGTTGACTATGCTGAGTTCTGTGGTGTCATGAATTATGACGTTCTTTCTAAAGACGAAAGAATCACCATTGATGAATACCACCAAGTCCGTAACACTGATCATATCCTAATAGACGTTAGACCAAGGGAACATTTTGCCATTGTGAACTTACCAAATAGTATCAACATCCCATTAGATACCATTGCCCATACTGACAAACTTGAAGACCTAAACTTGGACACTTCAAAGAAGATATATACCATTTGTCGATATGGTAATGATTCTCAGCATGCTGCACGTTATTTGAATGATCAGTTCGGTTTAAACACGAAAGACGTCATTGGTGGGCTATTACAATGGTCTGATAAAATAGACCCAAAATTTCCTTCATATTAGATCAGTCATATCAAAGTATAATACATAATCATTATCACAGAACTTCTTTAAGGATCAGTAAACCGGAAGTTGTACCCGCAGCGATCCAGTTCCCAGCAACGCCATTCTCGTTCCATTTCAACGAATTGACGCTGATCTGCTCAGGATAGATATTCACATTGCTAATGTTATCCACTGCTGATAATTGTTCCACTGTTTGATCCTCCACATAACGATATTGATTCTCTTTGGCTCCATATTGTAAATTGAACAAGGTAAGAAGCTTATGGCTTCCTGCTGATTGTTTCTGACCGTTCAACAATTTTCTTGCCAGGTTTGTCAACTTTACACGACCATCGGCGCCACCTGTGATGACGAATGGATGTAAATGTGATACTGCTACTGATTCTGTAGACCCATCATGTTTTGAAATGGCAGTGGACCCGAAATTGGCACGCATAGGGATTGCTTTTGTGGCGTATGGCCCTTCTATTTGGACATAACTGTACAATAAGGGGGAATATACCACTGTCTTGCTCAATGCCTTGGATTTCGGAGTTCTGTTGATGCTAGTGACAATGTCGTTAGTGGTGAAAGTGGCCGAAGTACCATCTGAACAAGATGAATAAACCACTGGATTATCGAACTTAGATTTGGAAACACACAGGGAGAAAATATACTCTGTGTGAAGAGGGTATAGGTATGACGGGTCATGTGGTTCATTGATGTTGAACTCTGAAATATGACCAGAATCTGTCCCGACAATGATTGTGTCCCCTGAGAGCCAGTCGTAAGTGCTGATGATATGACCAGGGATTGTTAGTTCCACAGAGGCACTTTCAATAAAGTGGCTACCCTCTTTGCTCACGTCGATGAGTCGGACATTCCCATCGTTGAAGACTGCGGAGATGATGGTTTCACCGGTGTTCACAGTCTTCAAATCCCAAGCGGCACCCCAATTGTGTAATAGTGTCTTCAGCCAGGTTGTCTTTTTAGTAGTTGTATTGAAATTATAGAATTGGAAAGCAGCATTGTATGCATTACGCGATAACACTTTGTGCTTAGGTGAGATGGCAGTGTCAGTGATATTTGAGATGGAAACCACTAGTGTTTGATCATCGTTGCTTGAATTCAGCCATGTTAAGTCGGTGATTAACCCACCAGTATTGAGCACTGTCGTGGTGGAATTAGTCACCGATAAGTCTCTTGGAATTTCTTGAATCCCTTCAGATTCGAATTGGAAATACATTGGCTCATCTTTCAATGGGAATTCTTCTGCTAGTGATTCCTTAGTTAATTTCTTCAATTCAGGTTTAGGGACCACTATGTCTTCCAACTCCAATTGTGATTCCAACTTGTCTGTCTCAATACTGAACAACGAATGTTCCCAATCCTTACGCAATTGGATCAGTCCAATCAACTTCTGTTCGTTATTCCCAAAGAATCTCAAGAACTTCTCCTTGATCGACGTTATCTGTTTGGAGTTTTTGACGTCTTTCTTCCCATTTTGAGCCTGGACTTTAGCAGGAGGCTTCGATTGTCTCTTTGCCCTAGACCTGGCCCTCTTTGGTTCATCCTCAACGATGTCATCTTCCGGTTCCTCTGGCTCCACATCGTCATCATCGTCCTCTTCTAGATCAGCATCTGGGATATCAACATCAACATCATCAACATCATCATCGTCATCTTTGGGCTGTACGAACCCGGCATCACCGTCATTGCCATCTGCGTCAGCACCAGCATCCATCGCTGCGTAGTTCACCTCTTTCCTTGAAGCTCTCTTTGGTCTTTCGGTTCTAGGCGACGTCATTTTGCCCGGGCTTGGTGGAGTTTGAATGTGGCCCGTGGTTTGTTGTTGTTTGTTTATCGTTTTTTTATTTCGCGTTGATGATAACACAACAACAATACTACATAGAACTCTACTATGAAAGTATCCAAAGTGTATAAAGCGTGTAAAGCATATAAAGTGCCACTATGAAGACTCCAAAGCCTTCAAGCCCTGCTCCAAGTCCGCGATCAAGTCCTCGGCGTCCTCGGCACCGGTGGAGACTCTCAGCAACGTTGGAGGTGCCGCAGTGTCCGTCATGGCTCTCCATTCAATTAGCGACTCGACACCGCCTAACGAAGTGGCATGGTGGAACCACTGTAACTTGGAAGGCAAATGCTTAGCGTGATCCACAGTGTCGAGAAAGATGGAGAAGACCGGGTTGTAACCTCCTTCTAATTGTTCCTTGACGAAGTGCTCTGTTTGCAAAGAAGAGTGGGATATGGCCTTCAACACTGCGAACTTATGCTTGTTCTCGTTCAAGTAAGTCACAATCTTCAACACATTTTCACTCTGTTTCTTGATTCTTAACTCATAAGTTCTCAACGATCTCAGCAGCAGGTAACTATCAAAGCCATTGGTGATCCCACCCAGGTAAATTCTGTCTTCCAACAATTCCAACTTTGTTTCTCTTCTTTAACAACCACCACACCGGCCAACAAGTCAGAATGACCACCAAAGTACTTTGTAGCAGAGTGTAACACGATATCAGCACCGAATTTGAACGGGTCCTGCAATGGAGGTGGAGCGAAGGTGGCGTCCACGGATAGTAAAGCACCTTTAGCATGGGCCTTGTCTGCAAACCACTGAATGCTCTTGGATTCGCCTAATGGGTTGACAGGGGTTTCAATATGGACTAAGTCACCAGGTTGCAACTTATCCAAGTCTTCCTCGGAGTATGACAGTTCCTTCAGACCAAACTTCCTCTTGTGGAGGTCTATGATCCCATAGACACCGTCATAGCAGAGTCCAATGGCCAATTGTTTAGAGTGGACCAAGGTGAACAGGCCATAAAAGGCTGCTAACCACGATGAATAGGCAACAGCATGCCACCGAGGATCTTGGACAAGATGGCCTCGACTTTGGCAGCATTCGGGTGTGACAAGCGGGAGTAGATCAGTTCTTCATTGAGTTCCTCGGCTGTTT